>JAVJIF010015682.1:0-83732 GCA_038442645.1 Agave tequilana
GGTTTGGCCGGTCGCCGAACGATCGACCGACTTGTAGGCTGCCTAAAAGTCACTAAAAGACAAGCCAATAAAAGCAGAGTCTCAAGTTCTAGACTCAACATCCTCCCTCCCTTGTAACTGGAAGGAAAAGTCTGGTTGTAATAGTTTCATTTGATTCAAGGAAATCTTTACACCCATCACTATCTCTTCTTCTTTCCGGCGCATACAAGAGATGGCGACTCCGCTGGGGACTACATTTGTCACTGAGGAGCAAATAGTGGCGCAAGATGACGTCCACCATAAGGGGAAGATGGTCGAATCGCTCGTTGTCGAGTTCGACCAGCCTTAAACAAAGGGGGGATTCAAGACTCAACATCCTCCTCCCTTATAACTGAAAGGAAAAGTCTGGTTGTAATAGTTTCATTTGATTCAAGGAAATCTTTACACCCATCACTATCTCTTCTTCTTTCCGGCGCATACAAGACTGAAGGCAACCTACTCTCGGGTTGCCCCGGTCGACGGGCGATCGACGGCTAGAGAGCCGTTGCTCTCTGGTTCAGGGTCCTGTCGAGTGGGCAGTTGACCGGAAGCTCAACGGTTAAAAATTTGACCGTTGGCCGTCGACCGGAAAGCCAATTCTGGCCTTGTCAGCTGCCAACGGGCAGATTCCTTTTTGGGTTATAAATACCCCATTTGAGAGTGGTTTTCTCCAAGATTTTCAAGAGCAAAAATTCTCCTATCTACAAGTGTTTTATACAAGTTTTCAAAAGTGTTTTAGAGCCAAAAGGATTCATCTTTATTTGTTTTAAAGGTTTGGAAATTCAAGAAAAAGGAGAAACTTTGGGATTGGTTTTTGATCTTCATTTTAATCTTATCCTAGTTGTTTTTCCCAATAGTTTTCTTTAAGTTTTTGATTTTCAAACTCTTTAATTTCCACACTTGAGCTATATCATTTTATCCTATCTATATGATCTTTTATTTGTGGGAAAATTGGTTTGTGGTTGAGATATACCACCAGTTAGAAACCCTCCTTACTTTTGTTATCCCTCTTGGGTAGAGGTTGATTTTGGAGAGGTGGTTGGCTCCCTCTAGTGAGAGGTGGAGATTGTTGGTTGGCTCCCTCTAGTGAGAGGTAGAGTTTGTGGTTAAATCCCTCAAGTGTGAGGTAATCTTTTGTGTATTGGCTAAGTGCCTACCCCTCTTATGTGAGGTGGTGTTTGTGTTGCCTCTAGTGAGAGGTTGTATTCGGTTGAGAGAGGAGTTGTGTACTCCAGGTTGTATTTTTCCCAAATCCTCAGTGGAGGTTCCCTGTGTGGGAGTCCTGTGTGGACAAGTTAGTGGATTGGAAATCCTTCTGGGTGAAGGCGGGGACGTAGAGCTGGGTGCTCGAACCTCGAAACAAATCTTGTTGTTTGCACTTGATCCATTGACTCTAACTCTCTCTCTTTATATTGTGCCATTGCATCATTTCATATTGCTCATTCATATTATATGCTTGGCTTGTTTGTGTGTGCCTCACTTGTGCTTAACCACGAGAGCTTCATATAGCGCCTCAACTCTTATTCAGAGGAATCAAGAGGAGTTAGTCCAGAGCCCTTCACCGAGAATTCGGCTACACTCGTTGGTTGCATTAAGTTTAGTTGCAATTAAGTTTTAATTTTCGCATTTAGTTCACTAGATTAGCCGTGCACCTATTCACCCCCCTCTAGATGTACTTTCAATTGGTATCAGAGCCTACGCTCCTGATATTTGGTTTACCACCTAGGAGTGTGATTTTGATTAGCTAATCTATCATTTGCATTTGCACATTTATATTGTTTACACACACTCATGGATTGCTTGTCACCTCCCATGTTTGATGTCTCTAACATTGACATGTGAAAATTTAGGATGTCCATGTATTTGAAAACCCTAGGCTTGCATGTTTTCCTTGCCGCTACCAAGAAATCCTATCTTGGTAATAGCAATCATATAGAGGCCAATGCACAAGCCCTTGAGGCACTTAGAAGCACGCTTAATAAAGAATATCTGTGCTTAGTTTCTAATTGTGATTCCGCCTTTGCAGTGTGGAACACGTTGACCTCCTTCAAGCTTCAATTGCCAATCCACCGGAGGATGAATCTATTGGAGAATCCGAGCAACAATGCTACATGGTCCAAGGGAATGACTCCCTTGAGGTATAATCGGAAACTCAATTAGATAGTGATGATGCTAGTTCTTCATGTAATTACTATGTTGACCTACATGCTTTGAATGAAGAACTTTCTATTGTGTGTGAAAAATTGTTAGAAAAGTATAATCTTTTGAAAAAGAAGACTTTTGCTTTGAATAAAGAAAATGAAAATTTGTCTTCTACACTTGATTTGGTTTTGCAAGAGAAGGAAGAGATTTCTAGTGAACGTGACTCACTTAAATCTCAACTAGACCTTGCCCTAAAGGAAAACGAATTTTTGAAATCTAAAAATGAGTGTAATGAATTTTTAAAGAAAAATGAAAACTCGTCTTCAAAAAGTTGATTTTGTTTTAAAAGAGAATGATTTCTTGAAAATAAAAATTGCTTCTATTACAAAGGAATTGGAAATTGTTTTAAAGAAAATGTTTCTTTGAAAAATGATTTAGATACACATGTTTGCCATGCTAGTGTAGCCTCATCATCTAGCTCACCTATTGCATGCCCCTCTTCTTCTAAGATTGAAAATGATATAAATTTGTTAAAGAAGCATATGGATTGTTTGGGCTCCACTATGAGCCAATGTGCTTTAAATCATAAACGTTTGGAATCTTTATTTCTAAAGAAACAAGTTCCATCTTTGCATACACCCATCCACGGCATACACATGCTTCGCACGTTCATGTACACAACACTATGTATGCTCATGTGTACACTTGTACACATTGTGGACGTAAGGCCACTGATTGAGGCAAAACCTGCACAAAAATACAGAATTTTAGATTTAGAATGAAGATGTGCAAGTGATCAATTCTCACCGCTATAGCAAGTGGCTATGCGGGTCGTGATCCACAAGGAGGGTTTTGCGATAGAAGCATTTACGTTTCTTTATTGAAATCTTAATGAAGATAAAATGAAGATTCTTCTTTGATTTTAAAAAAAAAGGAAAAGAATTATGTTAAAGTTAGAAAGAAAATGAGACATGAAGAAGGTGGAAAGAAAAGACTGTTTACAAAGAAAGGGGAAAGAAAGAGTTGGAAGATGAGTGTTGGTGGTTTAATTTACAGAAATAAACGAAAAGAAAGAAGATGAAGAAATACTTACCTAGTTTGATTGATGACTTACATGGAAACCTTTGCATGTTCTACCTTTGCTTCGGAGGCGTTCAACGCATAGATCATAGGCTCGAGCTCAGTCCCCGTTCGCATTATATCATCAAGCGGGGCAAGCATGAAGTGATGCGGATCTTGAGGAGGAGAACGTCTTCATGAACTATCGTTGGCCCTCACACAACATCGTTATACTTGTGCGTTGGAATTCACTTGCATTCTCATCAAAAACAAACGAGGTAAAGTAGAAAGAGGAATAAGAAACAAAAGAAAATACGAACATAAAAACAAAGCATTTACCTTTATTACTTGCTGAAATAATGGAAGAAAGGAGGAGGGTACATCGGTGTCACTCTCAACATCAGCCTCTCTCTCTTACTTACATGAATCTTCATCTAACCTAAGCTTATATAAATATTACATAAAAAGAAAGAAAAACCTAAACTACAAAATGAAAAACTAGTCTAAATCCTATCTCTGCATGGTCGTCCCATTTTCCGTGAAAATACTGGCTTTTTATAGGCAAATCCCAACCTACAGGATCCCCCACAACCAAGCCGCAGAAACGCAGCTTTGGCCGCGTTTCCGCGGCCAGGGTGTGGCCAGGTGGCCACACCCTGTTGGTGGGTCGCGCTGGATTTCCCTTCTACTTTTATCTTCAGTTGGTTTCTTCGTTTGAGTCCAGGATTCTGACGAAATGGCCTTTGATTCTAGTTTTAACCGATCGATTCTGAGAGGATTCTTCTCAACCGGTTTTCAACCTCTTGATTTTGCCCTGATTCAATGAGCTCGAATTAATTCTGATTTAATTCAGAATTTTGGTGGGCTTTTGGGCTCATTTCTCTTCATCTCCTTAAGGAATGGGCCTGCAAATAAATTAAACATTTAATTAGGACAATGCAGCTTTTATTCTATAATAAGTATGGAAATATGATATTAAATATGCAACATTAGCGACCAATCACACCCCCATACCTATCTTTTGCTCGTCCTCGAGCAAAATAACTAAACTATACTAAGGATTATTAGACCACTTTTGCAGGTCACGCGATTGCACTGAGCATGTGCAACAAGCCGTTAAACTCTAGGTTTTCCCTAGAGGACGAGTTTTGTCTCGTGAGGGTTTTCAGTGGATTACACCCACAAAATCCATAAAGAAAGAGAAATAAAGAGTTAGTATTTTCGAAAAACATTTTGAAAGAGAAAAATATTTGAAATATAATTGTAAGATTTAAGTAATCTATAAGTTATAGGAAAACTGAATTTTTCATTCCTAAACTTAGTCTCTATTCAAAAAATTGTTATCAATCAAAGTAAGGAGTCAAATTGTACTTCTCATCTAGTCTATTATTTTACCCTAAGTCATATGCACCTTGTGATCGTGAAAATTTTGACTAAGGGTTCATTAACTCTTACTCTTATGCCTTATTTATTTTTAAATATATATTTTTGTGGTATTATTCCTTAGTTCTATTAGGCTTTCTAATCTGCCCATGTAACGAGCCTTTAATCGATGACTCCAAACTAAACGGTCTTAGGGCACCGGGTGAGAAAACACCCCAAGGACTTAAGGACTCGAGCAAACAAGGCCACAAAACTAAGGATTTTATTATATGAACCCCTTTTAGGCGTGAATTCTTATGCTTTATTAGGCACAAATACCCAGCTTAATCAGAGGATTTTTATATATATATTTTTTTCAAACTTATCTAATTATCTTTCGCATAAATACAAAGGCTTGCTTAGGCCAAAGCACCTAGCTAATCAATAATTAGATTTGTTTATCTTTTTTTTTTATAAGGCATAAGAATCTTTGTTTTTGAACCCTAAGTGTGTAAGTGTATGAAGTGTGCATATTTCATTAAGGTAAAGATCAAGACTAAATTACTTTGACAAATTTTCTTCCTAACCCTAAAAATCAAACAAATAATCTTATTTTGACCAAGTATAAGAAATCCTAATTTGGATTTTCCTATTCCTTAAAATTAACTTAATTTCTTACAAAAAATATGTCAAAGTATTGTTTCTATTTTCAAAAAGTTTTTAAAAGTAAAGAAAATGTTAATAAATTTTTTTTAATAAAAAGAAAAATAAAAGTTATGTTAGAACCCTCCCCCACACCTATCTCATGCATTGTCCTCAATGTATGAATTAATGCATAGATGCATGAAAAAGACGAAAGGGAAGGAAAATGTTACCTTAAGGTGGTGGTTCCGGTGGTGGTCTGATTGGTCCACGAAATGCGGCTCAATCAACTTTTTGTGGAGTTCGGAGGAACCCACCAGAAATTTCTCTAATATAACCCATTAAAATGATAAATCCATAAAGGATTTTTATTAAGTACTTGACCTCATCTAATTTCTAAATTCCATAACTGATTTCAGAGTCAAATTTGTCAACCACCTCGTCCTAGAATGGAGTGTGAAAAGATAGAATGATTGACTTGGACTCAGGAAGTATAGGAACTAATACCGACTCAGGAAGGTGACTTAAGTCAAGTAAAGGTTCAAGAGTCGAAATAGGTTCAGGAAGTGGGTCCAAGTCAAGAAGTTGAAACTCAAGTCCACATTTATTTTCTAACAATGGAATGTGACTTAATGTTAGTGATGCAAGTTCAAAAATGATAGGTGGGGGAATCAAAACTGACTCTAAAATATTACTCAAGTTTGGTAACAAAACAGGAGTCAATATTGATTCAGAAAGTTGAACTGGATCACAGATTTGAGAATCTAGGTCACATATCTCATTGAGTTCAATGTCAAAAAAATGAGAACTTGCCAATTTGTCAATAGGATTTTCATAAGTGTAAAATTGGTCAAGTTCAATATGATCATCAAAAATAGGTGATTCAATTTCATAATGAATTGGCACAGGATCCAATGTTGACTCCGGGAAAAGATTAAAGTCAGGTGAAGACACCGGAGTCATTATTGAATCAGGAAGTAAATTGAATCACTAAGTTTAGATTCATGATCATATTCATTTTCAAGTTCGATTTCAGAAAAAGGATAACTTGCCAAACTGTCAATATTCTTTTCAAAATTTGGAGTTTGGGCAAGTTCAAATGACTGTTCTGAAATGGAACCTTGATTTCCAAAACTACATGACTCTTCGGCTCTAACAGAATGGTTACCGACATCAGAACTGGCCAAACGGTGAGAATGTAAAGATTGGACCATCATATCTATGTCGTGATTACGAGCGTTTTGAGCCTGAGTCATGGCTTCAAGCATCTCTTCATAGGTGATATGTTCATTGTTTTGATGAAAAGATGAAGTGTTGTCTTGGAATTGGTGGTGAAAATGTGAGTCCATCAGATTTTGGGATTTGTGTTTGAACTCACGCATACTCATTTCCAAAATTGATGGTTTTCTATTTTGGACTGGTGGAACTGAGTATGATCTTGAAAATATTGTGAACTAGGTGGAGAAGGAGGACAAGTTGGTTGAAAGTTTGACTCGGGGTAGGTGAATCCCCACTGACTCTGTGAAGAGTTGAAATCATTCTGGAAATTATAGTTATTAGATTGGGGACATGGGTTATATTGATTCGGATAAGACCAATCTGGCACATTAGGTTGGTTAAAGTTATGATATGCCGGGTTGGTAATATCCGAAAATGAAGTCGGTGTGTAATATGGATTACTATTAAAATGAAAAAATTATTATTATAAGCTATATCACACAATAGAATATAAACAAAAAGAAAGAAAAACACACAAATAAACAAACAAAAAAGAAAAAATTCTAACATAAGTTAGGGTAGACTTATGACCTAGACGACTCCTAACTGATTAGACTGTCCACAGGAGGTCTAATGTAGACTTTAACCACAAGCTAATCAGCCAGGTCAGGGTAAGGTTGGTGGGAGGTTTTCCGTCAAAGACGTTCCTTAATTAAATAACCACCAACCTTCGGGCTTTCGGCCCTTAATCCCTTTCCTAGACACTGATTTTGCAGGAGTCAAATTCTAACACTTTTTCCCCTTAGGATAATCTCCTAATTGAGTCCGAGATGTCCCTAGGGCCAACGTCTACTCATTTTTAGTTAGGCTTGGGTTAGTGAGTGCTTGGAATCTGATTTTTGGGCCAAGGAAGGGTGATTAAATCCCCACCTTATCTTGTTATGGGTTAGTGCCCTTAAGATAAGTTTGTGCAAGTGTACAAGATATGTAAATAAGATTCACTCAAAGCAATGAAAATCAACCAAGAGGTGAGTCCTATTCTACATGCAATGCGAACGTACCTTGCTCCAGCACTCTTCAACAGTAAAATAAAAGAATTGAAAAGACACGTGCCTAAAATGCAAACGTCTAATCAATTTTTTATCTTTTTCAACAAGTATTTTACTGTTGGTTTATTAGCAGGCTTATGGTGATGGCATATAAGAAAAAACAAATTGCAGAAAACTAGAATTTTGCAAGTCAAGCAGCCCTGCAAAAAATAACGTTAGCAGTCAACTCCTTTTCGCCGCGGAACCGCGGCTTGGGCCGCGAAAACGTGGCAAAGCAGAGGGTAATTGGTCTCCGCTTTCTAGAGCAGAGGCCCAATACCACTTATATGTTACTGCAATCTTAATTTCCTGCTTTGCTTGCTCTATAACCTGCAACAGAGAAGAAAATTCGTTTTAGTTCTAAAAAATTTTCAATAAAAATCAGATTTCAATAAAAACGTTACCCTCCCCGGCAACGGCGCCAAAAATTGATTGAGGCAAAACCTGCACAAAAAATACAGAATTTTAGATTTAGAATGAAGATGTGCAAGTGCTCAATTCTCACTGCTATAGCAAGTGGCTATGCGGGTCGTGATCCACAAGGAGGGTTTTGCGATAGAAGCGTTTACGTTTCTTTATTGAAATCTTAATGAAGATAAAACGAAGATTCATCTTTGATTTTAAGAAAAAAAGGAAAAAGAATTATGTTAAAGTTAGAAAGAAAATGAGAGGTGAAGAAGGTGGAAAGAAAAGACTGTTTACAAAGAAAGGGGAAAGAAAGAGTTGGAAGATGAGTGTTGGTGGTTTAATTTACAGAAATAAACGAAAAGAAAGAAGATGAAGAAATACTTACCTAGTTTGATTGATGACTTACCTAGAAACCTTTGCATGTTCTACCTTTGTTTTGGAGGCATTCAACGCATAGATCATAGGCTCGAGCTCAGTCCCCGTTCGCATTATATCATCAAGTGGGGCAAGCATGAAGTGATACGGATCTTGAGGAGGAGAACGTCTTCATGAACTATCGTTGGCCCTCACACAATATCGTTATACTTGTGCTTTGGAATTCATTTGCATTCTCATAAAAAACAAACGAGGTAAAGTAGAAAGAGGAATAAGAAAACAAAAGAAAATACGAACATAAAAACAAAGCATTTACCTTTATTACTTGCTGAAACAATGGAAGAAAGGAGGAGGGTACATCGGTGTCACTCTCAACATCAGCCTCTCTCTCTTACTTACATGAATCTTCATCTAATCTAAGCTTACATACAAATTACATAAAAAGAAAAGAAAAACCTAAACTACAAAATGAAAAACTAGTCTAAATCCTATCTCTGCATGGTCGTCCCATTTTTCGTGAAAATACTGGCTTTTTATAGGCAAAATCCTAACCTACAGGATCCCAGGGAGATCGGGGGAGCTGACGCTCCCCCTAACTCCACAACCAAGCCGCGAAAACGCAGCTTTGGCCGCGTTTTCGCGACCAGGGTGTGGCCAGGTGGCCACACCCTGTTGGTGGGTCGCGCTGGATTTCCCTTCTGCTTTTATCTTTAGTTGGTTTCTTCGTTTGAGTCCAGGATTCTGATGAAATGGCCTTTGATTCTTGGCTTTAACCGATCGATTCTGAGAGGATTCTTCTCAACCAGTTTTTAACCTCTTGATTTTGCCCTGATTCAGTGAGCTCGAATTAATTCTGATTTAATTCAGAATTTTGGTGGGCTTTTGGGCTCATTTCTCTTCATCTCCTTAAGGAATGGGCCAGCAAATAAATTAAACATTTAATTAGGACAATGCAGCTTTTATTTTATAATAAGTATGTAAATATGATATTAAATATGCAACATTAGTGACCAATCAGCCACCTTGCTAAATTTTGTTATGATCGTATAAATAATTCTAATTTAGCAAATAAGTTTGTTTGGGTTAGGAAAGGTGCTAACCCCCATGGACCGAAAAGAGTTTGGGTACCAAAGACCACTCCTATTGTATTTGATGTAGGTGTGGGCTCTCACATGACGTGAGAGTGATGGTGCCTTGAGGTTGATGCGTTCCGAGCTTAAAGATGACAATTAGGATGCATCACTTTCAAGGGGAGTTTGGTGGGAGGACCACCTTGTTTTGGAGACATGGAGAGTTGCCTTCTAGGTTTTGGTAACTATCCCTTACTCCTCATTTATGTTTACATGCTTTTCATATTGTTGATTTTTTTTGGCATGTCATGTTTTAATGTTCATTGTGCCATATGTCATGTTTATTAGATTAGTGATATACATATTTAGTTATTTGAGACACCCATGTTAATATGGATTTATATCTTTGTGATCTCACATTTGTTTTAACTAATATGTATGTTCTTAATCTATACATGTGCATATACATCATGATCATATGTATGTTTATGAGTTTTGTTTTGATACTTCATGTTTTGACTACTTGTTTAAATGTTAGTTTTCATTAAAACTAAGATATATACTTGTACATATAGTGAGCCATAAATAGATCATTATATGTTTTGTACTTGAACGCTCATTTGTTCCCATTAGATGTACTAGTATAATCTAGTTTTGATGATTCATACATTTGACTTGTATTCCCATTTTGTACATATTTTTCATGTTTGTGTTTTAACTTCGTGTATATGTCCATCTTTTCCAAACTATTAGTTATACATATACATCCTTGAGCCACTTGCCTTCATGCATATACATTTGTGGACTCGTTTATTTTTAGATATGTATGTATACTTTAGTTTGTACATGACATACATATACCTTGAAGAATTCTAGTTTTGATGATTTTCATGTTTTTAAGGAATTTTGAGCTTAATTGACTATTTTCATGATAATGTGTTTCACATAACTTGTACACTCATTTCATTTAAATGTTTTCTCATGATTTTGTTTTCATGCGTATAATTTGTGCTTTATAGACCATTGAGTGTTTAATGATCATGTGATTTACATGTTCTTCATGAAATATTTTTTTCCTTGCTTGAAGGATTTCGTACTAGTTTACAAATTTTTTATATAACTAGTTCATATTCTTCATATGGTAGAGTTTTCAAACATATTTTATCTTCAAACCTATTTTTGAAAACCCCCTACCCATTTAAGGGCGGTTGGTTCGGCGACCATGCCTTGTATGCTTATTATTGAAAATCTTTTTAAACTTGTGCATGAAATGGGTGGTAGGTAATATGAGTTATACACTTGATCATATTATGTTTTCAATTGGTATCATTGGATTATTTCAATTGGTATCAATATTGACACTCTTTTTGTATACTCATATATATGTTTATATATATGTATGCTTACACTTCAAATAATATCAATTTCTATTGGTATTCTTTTTTCATACATGTATATGATTTATTTGTGCTTGATTCTCAAAGATATTTATTTGTTTAAAGCACAAAGTTTGTTTATGCTAAGCTTGAATCAAACTCTTATTTTCAATTGGTATCTCAATTGATGTTTTAATAAGCTTATACATTATTTTTAAAATTGGTATTTTTATTGGTATCAAAAATGTGAAATAATCCTCAATATCTTTATTGGTATCAATATGATTTTATTTTTGATTAAAATTCTAAATTTGTAATGTTTATTTACAAGTGGTATCTTAATATTACAAGAAGTACCTTAAAATTTTTATTTGATTTACTAAGATATCTCAAAATTTATTTTTAATGAGAAAATTAAAAATGTTTTGATTTGTATTGTCTATATGCAAGGGGAGCTTAACATCTCTTCTACATATAGATTCATGTTGAGTGTATCTTATATTGAGGAGCTTGACAACTCTTCTTTATGCAGTACACGTGTGTAGGGGGAGCTTCACATCTCCTCTTATGCATTGCATATTATGTGTTATGTGAATTAGGGCTTGTCATCCCTTCTTCATGTAATGCATGTATGTAGGGAAGCTAACTTAGCATTTTCCTCTTCATGAATGTATATCACATATATCTTTTATTGATTGATTTGTGTTCACCTCTTTGTGGGGGAGAACATTATTTTTGTGTTTACTTTAACCCCTTTGTTGATGATTGACAAAAAGGGGGAGAAGTATTTCAGTATATATGCATGTTTTGGAAAAGATTTCTTGTTTATGCATATTGTTTTATTTTGCAAAAAGGAGAAAAGAATTTGATGTGTTTCATGCTTAGTTATGCATGTTTATCTCCTTATATTTGCATACATGTTTGTTTAGATTCATGTGCTGCATTGCCATATATTATTATTTATTGTGATGCATGAGTTAAGGGGGAGCTTCTTTGAAGCTTTACTTTAATCCATGCATATATAACTCCATGAGTTTTGTCATCATCAAAAAGGGGGAGATTGTTGGCCCAGAGGCCTTCCACTCTAGTTTTGATGATGATTAACTCATGAAGTTACGTTTACTAATAATCTTATGATGTTTAGTTTCAGATCCTTAACCAAGATATTAGTAGGTGATTAGCTTCAACAAAGGAGTTTTGAAACCTTTCACATGGTGATTCAAGAGCCCGAGCGTCAAAGATCATATATAGCACTCGTTGGAGTCAAGCTCGGTGGATCACGGTTTGGATCGAGTCGGCTTGAAGACGGAGTTCATCAAGAAAACTTCGGTACTTAGTTTAGTTTATGTTTACATCCATGTGTAAAGATTAGATAGTGTGGTATGCTCAAGTTCACAACACACACACGTTTCATGTTTTGGTTTTCGGTTTTGGTTTAACCGATCTTAGTTTTCATGAATAGATAGATTCAAAACAAGTTTACATGGTTTAATGTATATTAGAATTGTTCTATATACATGTATGCTTCATAGACTTAGACAAACTTAGTTTGATAACCTATTCATGTATTTAGGTTTTGTATTTTAACAAAACATATTTTCGGATTTAATATCAAAATATTGATATATATCTTTTCATGTATATTGGAGTATATCCATATACAACATGCTTAAAGTTGTTTCAATATCATGTTTTTGTATTTGGATGAGTTTTGGACAAAACGAATTTTCAATTCAAAAATCCAAGTTTTAGAAAATACAGTTTTTGGTTTTCGGCAAAATTTGTAAGTCACAAAAATGGTTCAAAAAGTTTGAAATTTGTGTTGAAAATTTTCACACATGTTTGCATATCAATGTATTATACTGAACTTATTTTGTGGATTTTTAGAAGATTTTATGGGATTTAATTTGTAATTAAAAACCAAAATTTCAAGTTCTGA
Organism: Agave tequilana; assembly: GCA_038442645.1. Classification (NCBI taxonomy): domain Eukaryota; kingdom Viridiplantae; phylum Streptophyta; class Magnoliopsida; order Asparagales; family Asparagaceae; genus Agave; species Agave tequilana. The sequence continues at coordinate 12,698 of JAVJIF010015682.1, forward strand.
AAATCCCCTGCCAGGCTCTGGTGGTCGACCGTTCCGGTCGACCGGACGTTCACGAGATGTGCACAAAGGCCATTGGGTTTGGCCGGTCGACCGAACGGTCGACCGACTGAAGGAAACCCACTCTCGGGTTGCCCCGGTCGACCGGCCAGAGAGCCGTTGCTCTCTGGTTCAGGGCCCGGTCGACCGGGCGGTCGACCGGAAGGCGCAACGGTCAGAAATTTGACTGTTGGCCGGTCGACCGGCCGGTCGACCGGAAGGCCAATTCTGGCCTTGTCAGCTGCCAACGGGCAGATTCCTTTTTGGGTTATAAATACCCCATTTGAGAGAGGTTTTCTCTAAGATTTTCAAGAGCAAAAATTCTCCTATCTACAAGTGTTTTATACAAGTTTTTAAAAGTATTTTTAGAGCCAAAAAAGATTCATCTTTATTTGTTTTAAAGGGTTGGAAAATTCAAGAAAAAGGAGTTGGTTTTTTATCTTCATTTTAATCTTATCCTAGTTGTTTTTCCCAATAGTTTTCTTTGAGTTTTTGATTTCAAAACTCTTTGTTTTTCACACTTGAGCTATATCATTCTATCCTATCTATAGGATCTTTTATTTGTGGGAAAATTGGTTTGTGGTTGAGATATACCACCAAGTTGTAAACCCTCCTTACTTGTGTTATCCTTCTTGGGTAGAGGTTGATTTTGGAGAGGTGGTTGGCTCCCTCTAGTGAGAGGTGGAGATTGTTGGTTGGCTCCCTCTAGTGAGAGGTGGAGTTTGTGGTTGAATCCCTCAAGTGTGAGGTGATCTTTTTGTATTGGCTAAGTGCCTACCCCTCTTGTATGAGGTGGTGTTGTATTGCCTCTAGTGAGAGGTTGTATTCGATTGAGAGAGGAGTTGTGTACTCCCGGTTGTATTTGCCCCAAATCCTCAGTGGAGGTTCCCTGTGTGGGAGTCCTATGTGGACAAGTTAGTGGATTGGAAATCCTTCTGGGTGAAGGCGGGGACGTAGAGCTGGGTGCTCGAACCTCGAAACAAAAATCTTGTTGTTTGCGCTTGCTCTATTGACTCTAACTCTCTCTCTCTCTCTCTCTCTCTCTCTCTCTCTCTCTCTCTTTATATTGTGCCATTGCATCATTTAATATTGCTCATTCATACTATATTCTTGGCTTGTTTGTGTGTGCCTCACTTGTGCTTAACCACGAGAGCTTTATATAGCGCCTCAACTCTTATTCAGAGGATTTAAGAGGAGTTAGTCCAGAGCCCTTTACCGGAATTCGGCTACACTCGTTGGTTGCATTAAGTGTAGTTGCAATTAAGTTTTAATTTCCGCATTTAGTTCACTAAATTAGCCGTACACCTATTCACCCCCCCTCTAGGTGTACTTTCAAAAACACCCCGAGGACTTAAGAACTCGAGCAAATATGGCTACAAAACTAAGGATTTTATTATATGAACCGCTTTTAGGCGTGAATACTTATGCTTTATGAGGTACAAATACCCAACTTAATCAGAAGATTTTTATATATATATAATATTTTTCTTTTTCTTTTTCTCTTTTTTTTAAAATAAGGCATAAGAATTTTTGTTTTTGAACCCTAAGTGTGTAAGTGTATAAAGCATGCATATATCATCAAGGTAAAAATTAATACTAAATTACTTTTCTAAATTTTCTTCCTAACCTTGAAAATCAAACAAATAATCTTATTTTGACTGAGTATAAGAAATCCTAATTATGATTCTCCTATTCCTTAAAATTGACTTAATTTCTTACAAAGAATATGTCAAAATATTGTTTCTATTTTCAAAAAATTTTTTAAAAGTAAAGAAAATGTTAATAGTTTTCAAGTATAAGAAATCCTAATTATTATTCTCCTATTCCTTAAAATTGACTTAATTTCTTACGAAAAATATATCAAAATATTATTTTTTCCAAAAAGTTTTTAAAAATAAAGAAAATGTTAATTTTTTAATAATAATAAGAGGAAAACCTAAGTTATGTTAGAACCCCCACACCTATCTCATGCATTGTCCTCAATGCATGAATTAATGCATAGATGCATGAAAAAGAAGAAAAGGAAGGAAAATATTACTTTATGGTGGTGGTTCCAGTGGTGGTCTGATTGGGTCAAGCGTTGCTATCCAATCAAGATAATATGGTGGTTCATGGAACCTACCTTTATTGACCTCTTTTCTATGTACATATTTGCAGTTCCCAATATGAATAGAATCATGAAAGATCCTATCATGAAACTTATTCCCTTTACATGACCAGTCTTGAAAAATCATCATGGAGTCATCATGGTCTATACCTATGTCCAACAAAAGAATGTGACTTGGTGGAATGGTTGACTTGGGCTCAAGAATGATAGGTTCAAGGACCAATTCTAACTCGGAAAAATCAACTTTGGGTTCGAGAGTCAGTTTTGATGCAAGAATTGAGTCTAAATCTAAGAATTGAAATTCACATTATTTTCCCATTAATGGAATGTGACTATCCAAAATTGGTGATTCTATTTCTAGATCTATGAGTATGGGAATAAATGTTGACTCGGGAAATTGGTCCAAATTGGGTAAGAATGCCAGAGTCAACATAGATTCAAAGATGGAAGCTGAATCACAAAGTTGGGATCGGGTTCACATTCATAATCAACTTCAATCTCATTAAAATGAAAACTTTTCAATTCATCAATGGGTTGATATTGGTCAGGTTCAAGATTTTGTGGTGAAATTGAATCTTGGTCAAAGTCTTCAAGATACCATGATTCTTGGTTTTCATCAATGTGGCTAGAAGTGTCGAGAATAGTCAAATATAGGGTAGGGAGAGTTTTCTTATTCCTACGCATGTTTTCCAATCTACTAAGTCTTGCTTCTATCACATCGAATGGATCATTTTGGAATTGAATCATGGATTCCATACTCTTTTCTAAGTCAGCATGTTCTTCTTGAAAAATAGAGTAAGGATCTGTGATTTAAAAATTTTGACGGGATTTTGAGTCTTCTAAAATTTAAATTCATCGCTAAAGCTCTTCTAAGGCTTCCATCCTCTTTTCCCAGTCAATTGATTCTTCTAATGGTTGTTCAGGAGAAGGAGTATATGAAGCTGGATGTTGGTAAGGTGGTTGACAATATGACTCGGGGGAATTGTATTCCCATTGACTCTGTGAAGAGTAGTGATGATTATTCCAGTCTTGTTCATCGCATTGGGACTGGGGCATGTATTGATTCGGATATAACCAATCCAGCACACTAGGTTGGTTAAAGTTATGATATGCCGGGTTGATAATATTCGAAAAAGAGATTGGGTGGTAACCTGGATTACCATTAAAATTCAAAAAATTGTTGTTATAATCCATATCACACAAGAAATGTCAAAATCAAACAAAGAAAAATAAATAAATAAACAAACAAAAAGAAAAAATCTAATCCTAAGTTAGGGTAAATCTTAGACCTAGATGACTCCTAACTGGTTAGACTGTCCACGGGGGGCATATTGCTGAATCTGACTAAAAGTTAATCGGCCAGGTAGGGGCAAGATTGGTGGGAGGTATCCGTGCTTAAAAGTAACGGGCCTAATTTAGCCAAACCACCAGCCTTCAAGATTTCACCATTCAATCCCCAATCTGCACCGATTTGGCAAGAGTTAAATTCTAATCAACTTTCCTCTTAGGTCAGTCTCCTATATGAGTCTAAGATGCCTCTAAGGCCAACGTCTACTCAGTTTTAGTTAGGCTTAGGTTTGTGAGTGAGAAGATTGTTTATAAGCTAAGGGAGGGTAATGACTTCCCCACATTATCTTGTTTATAGGACAAGCCCTTAAATCAATTTAGTGCAATGTGTACATGAAAAGCAACACTTAAGCAATGTAAACAATTCAAAACTGTTCCTATACTACATGCTATGCACACATACCTTTTGCTCCTGTACTCTTCAACAGTAATGTAAAATGTAAACGAATTAGACACGTGCCTAGATGCAAAGTCTAAACCATTTTTAGTATTTAATAAACATCAATTTACTGCTAAGGTTAAAAAGTATGTACAGTGAGTTAATCAAGAAAATAAATAGCTGTAAAAATTTAGCTTTGTAATTCAGCCAACCTGCAAAAATATAGGTTAGTAGTTCACTCAGATTGCCGCTGGAATGTAGCAAATCTTAGGGCTTCTGGGCTCTACTTTCTTGAGTAGAGTCTAGGGCCACTTATATATCCACTGCAATAAAAAATTTCTTGATATCTGTTACTGCACACCAAGAATAAAGAAGAGAGTTAACCACAAATGTAAATTTAAAAAGAGAATTACTTACCATCCCTCCCCGGCAACGACACCAAAAATTGGTTGCAAGTAAATGCAGTGATAATTACCATCTAGCTTTGAGCTAAACGAGTCGTGTCCATGAGGAGGAATGCGATAAAAACTTTTCGATGTTATTGTTTAAAAAACAAAGAATGGTGTCAGTATTTTTTATGTTAAAAGAGAATGGAGAGTAAGGAAGTGATTTGAAGAAAAATTAAAAACTTAGAGAAGGCTTTGGAAAAGATGATCTTTCAAGAGGCTTGAAGAGTTATTGGTTGCTTGTTTTAATATATGAAAAAGATCTGGGCTCACTATTTTACTACTCAACGATATATTCCTTTCTTGAAATTCTCAGTGCCTCAACTTGATTATAGGCAAAGACTTAAGCTTGAGTTTCGAAAGTCTTAAGTAAAGCAAATAAGATTGTTTAGAAAAGTTAGCTCTTTTCCTTAAGACTTCATCTTGAACTGAATGTTAAATCATCAAGTCGTCTTTCAAGTATGAAATAAAAACAAGTTCAAGTGATGTTTTAAAAATAGTAGTTTTAGAAATCCAAACCCATTCTCATGTGCCTTCAAGAACACTTCCAAAGAAGCAAGGCTTAGTTTAAGGCATTCATATGATTTCGTTGGGTTCTTTACATCAAAATCATTCAAAACAAGAGAGGGATCGAAGAGAGATGATAGTGAGCCTAAAAAATTAAATTTAGCTACTCATAATTAAGGTAAAGTAAGACATGTAAATGAAATGAAACATACCCGTGCATTGGAGAAGAAAAGAAGTCTTGATCCTTTATTGATGTCACTTCAACTTTAGATTACAATCACTCTTTTCCTCTCCCTCACTTGTATCTGGACTAAACTACAAATTAAAAATAGAGATACAACTTCTTATAAACTATCTAACAAAGAATCTAAACCCTAAAAATAAAAAGAAAAACTTAAACTAGTTTTCGGTCCCTCTTTCTTTGTAAAATGCAGTATATATAGGGAAAAATCAAACGAGGGAGAGTGTACGAAGATAGGAGAGTAAATGTTCCCCGAACAACTTCAACAAAGCCGCGAAAATATTTCTGCAGCCTGGGTGTGGCCAGGTGGCCACACCCGAGGGTGCTGCTTCCTGATTTAGCGATATTCTTTTTTCTCTTGCTAGATTTTCTGTTTCAGCTCCTGAATTTGACGAAACCTCCTTTGATCTTTGGTTTTAACCAATTGATTTGTGAAGATTTCTTTTAACCGATTTTCAACTGATTTTATCTTCTCTAATCTGCCCTGATCTGTCCTGATTTTCTGATTCGAACTGAATTAAATCAGAATTTTGATGGGCTTTTGGGCTCGTTTCTCTTCCCTCTCTTTTAGCAATGGGCCTACATTTTATAAAGAAGAATATAAGACTAAATACATGATTTTATTAGGCTTCCGGAAATGTGACATTATATATGCAATATGTGTAACCAATCATCAACTTCATGGTGAGTTCTCCATTTACACCCACCCATTCAACACCTCTCCATCTTTATATTGTCACTGGCCCTCTTTGCCGAACTAGAGAAAATGAGTTCCATACGGAACCAAAAGTAAGTAAAAGTCAGAAAGAACTTATCTTCTTCCCCTTGAGCTGGCATGCATTGGTTTTCCCTCTAAACCAATTTTTTTGAACGAAGCGGATTTTGCCATCTCAAAAAAATGAGGAAGGCACCCAACAAGTAATTACAAGTGTGCCATTATTCTTTTGACAAATTTATTACCCTTGGTGAAAAATCCAAAATATCCTTCTTCTTCCTCCATCCTTTCTCTCTCTATTGGAAAAATGATAGATCTGAAGCTAGTTAATTAAAATAATAATAAATATTCAAAATCTGAATCAGAGTAAATAAAGTATTAGGGAAAAAGAGTTTTGCCTAATGATCGAGGCGTGCTGGGCACTGTCTCAAGAATCAAATTATCCCCTTTCGTGTAAGACTTCGCGACAATGATCCTGAGATACGACCCTTGGTTAGGCGACCTCCTTTTCGTCGACACAGACTCCAAGAAGGCTTTTGCAAATTCTTCTAAAGCTTATTGGGAACCAACAAAAATTGAAAATTTAAAAGAGAAGAAATCTATGAGTGAGAGAGGAAGAGAGTTGTATCGATTTTGTTCAATTTATTTCACTCTAAGAGAGGTGGTATTTATAGGCTCATGAAAGAACTTGTTAGGTTTAAAATTAAATACATGGGGAAAATGTGTATAATAACTTGTTATAATTAAAATGTCTTTAATTGGCTGGCAATTGATTAATTATATGATAGCCACAATTAAAATGTGTTTAATTGGTTGGTAATTGCTTAGTTACATGTTACCTACATTTGAAATATGTTTAATTGGTTGGCAATTGCGTGTTGACCACATTTGAAATTAGCTGGCAATTAATTGCGAGATTTCACAATAAAAACATATTAAAAAATAAAAAAGAAAAATGAGGTGAAAGAATATAGCAATTCAAATTAAATTTTAAATTACAATACTTAACAATCTCGCACATAACTTAAAACTTGAAAATAACTTAAAAAATTTAACAAATGTTTAAAAATAATGGTCCCTGATCGGTCGCTAAATCTACATATTTATTGTCACGTTCTCATACTTATTATATAATAAACTCTGTTTTTAATCCTATTTATTGTCTAATTTTTATGCAGGCTCATTGCTAAAGGAGAGGGAAGAGAAACGAGCCCAAAAACCTATCAAAATTCTAATTTAATTCATAATTAATTCGAATAAAAAATCAGGGCAGATCAGGGCAAATCAGAGAAGATAAAATCGATTGGAAATAAGTTAAATAAGATCTCTATAAATTAATTGGTTAAAACTGAAGATAAAAGGAGCTTTCATCAAAATCCCGGACCCAAACTGAAAATCCAGCTTGAGATAAAATCAAAACATCAAAACGTCGACCTGTACCTCCCGGGTGTGGCCACTTGGGCACACCCTGCCCGCAAAAACGCGGCCAAAGCCGCATTTCTGCGGCTTGATTGAATTAGTTGGGGGAGCGTTTGCTCCCCCTATCTTCGTTGCTCCTCCTTGTTGGGTTTTTGCCTATAAATACTGGGTTTTCAAAGACTACAGGGAGCGATCAAGCAGAGATAAATTTTTAGGCCAATTTTTCATTCTTTTTAGTGTAGATTTTTATTTTTTCTTTTATGTAATTTTTTACTTTTCTTTATATAACTAAGAGGAGAGATAAGTTTCATGGAGGAATGAGAGCAAGGTTGTACTGAGGGTGACAGCGGTGTAAGTAAGTCTTTTCTTTTATTGTTATTTAAATTGAATCGAAGTTTCTTTTTCTTCTTTACCCTTGTTTTCATTTACTTTCCTCTAATGTGTTGCAATCCAAGTGAATCTGATAGCCTCGAGACTGCTTCGCCATTGCAAGGGCCCTTGATGGTCTATGGTGATGAACAAACATTCTTTTGTTAGTTTAACTTCCCTTTTATTCATAGTGTAGATCGGGAATGGGGAAGATCCTACATGCCATACTTGATCGCCTTCAAAGACTAGGTATGTCGTAGCTACGGATCCAAGGTATATAAGCACTGAAGAGGTAAGTAATTTTTAGTTTTTTTCTTTTAATTCTTTAGTTTAGATCACCACAATCTCTCAACTCTTTTATCACTCTTTTTAACTTTGTAAAAATTCATTTTTTATTTTTCTCACCTTCTCAATCTATCACTTTCTTCTTAACTGTAACTTATTTTTCTTTTTCTTTTCAAGAAGAAGATCTTTAATCATTTCAAGTGAACTAAAGAAAATTTGCCAAAAAAGCTATCGTTAGTCCCTCCTTATGGATCACGACCCGCATAGCAGCTTACTATAGTGGTAGTATTGAGTACTTGCACTACCTATGATAAACTTCTAAAATTCAGTATTTCTGTGTGTAAGTAAAAATTTCAATCAAATTTTGGAGCCATTGCCGGGGAGGGACGGTAAATAATTCTCTGTTTAAGTTTACATTTTTGGTTAACTCTCTTCTTTGTCCTTAGTGTGCAGTGATAGATATCAAGGAATTTTTACTATAGTGGGTATATAAGTGGCCCTGGACTCTGGTCAAGAAAGCAGAGCCCAGAGCCCTAAGATTTGCTACATTCCAGTGGCAATCTGAGTGAACTACTAACCTGTTTTTTTACAGGTTGGCTGAATTGCAAAGCTAAATTTCTGTAGCTCTTTATTTTCTTGATTAATTCACTGCACATATTTTCTAACCTCAAAGTAAAATGATATTTGTTAAATGCTAAAAATGGTTTCCACTTTGCATTTAGGCACTTGCCTAATTCGTTTACATTTTACTTTACTGTTGAAGAGTGCTGGAGCAAAAGTACGTGCGCATAACATGTAGTACAAGAACACTTTTGAATTGTTTGCATTGCTTAAGTATTGCTTTTCATGTACACATTGCACTAAATTGATTTAAGGACTTGTCATATAAACAAGATAAGGTGGGAAAGTCATTACCCTCCCTTAGCCCACAAATAATTTCCTCACTCATAGCCCAAACCTAACTAAAACAAAGTAGACATTGGCCCTAGGGACATCTCGGACTCATATAGGAGACTGACTTAAGGGGAAAGTTGATTAGAATTTGAAAGTTGATTAGAATTTGACTCTTGCCAAATCGGTGTTTAAGGTTGGGGATTGAGGGGCGAAACCCTGAAGGTTGGTGGTTTGGCATAATTAGGTCCGTTGTTTAGGCACGGATACCTCCCACTGATCTTGCGCCTACCTGGCCGATTAACTTGTGGTCAGATTCTGCAATACACCCCCCGTGGATAGTCTAACCAGTTAGGAGTCGTCTAGGTCTAAGGTTTACCCTAACTTAGGTTAGATTTTTTTCATTTTAATTGTTTTTCTTTGTTTGATTTTGATATTTCTTGTGTGATATGGCTTATAACAACAATTTTTCTAATTTTAATGGTAATCCATGTTACACCCAGACCTTTTTTCGAATAGTACCAACCCGGCATATCATAACTTTGACCAACCTAGTGTGCCGGATTGGTCTTATCCTAATCAATATGTGCCCCAGTCCTAATACTATGAACAAGACTGGAATAATCATCACTACTCTTCACATAGTCAATGGGGATACCACTTTCCCGATTCATATTGTCAACCACCTTACCAACATCCAGCTTCATATAATCCTTCTCCCGAACAACCATTAGAAGAATCAATTGACTGGGAAAAGAGAATGGAAGCCTTAGACGAGCTTGAGCGACGAATTCAAATTTTAGAAGACTCAAAATCCCATCAAAAATTTCAAGTCACAAATCCTTACTCTATTATTCAAGAAGAACATGCCGACTTAGAAAAGAGTATAGAATTCATGATTCAATTCCAAAATGATCCACTCGATATGATAGAAGCAAGACTTAGTAGATTTGAAAACATGCATAAGAATAAGGAAACTCTCCCTACCTAATCTTTGACTATTTTTGACACTTCTAGCCATATTAATGAAAATCAAGAATCATAGTATCTTGAAAACTTTGACCAAGATTCAATTTCACCACAAAACCTTGAACTTGACCAATATCAACCCATAGACGAATTGACAAGTTTTCATTTTAATGAGATTGAACTTGATTATGAAAGTGAATCCGATCCCTTACTTTGTGATTCAGTTTTCATCTTCGAATCTATGTTGACTCTGGTATTCTTACCCAATTTGGACCAATTGCCCGAGCCAACATTTATTCCCGTACCCAAAGGTGTAGAAAGGGAATCACCAATTTTGGATAGTCACATTCCATTAATGAAAAAAGAATACGAATTTCAATTCTTAGATTTGGACTCAAATCTTGAATCAAAACTGACTCTCGAACCCAAAATTAATTTTTTCGAGTTAGTATTGGTTCCTGAACCTATCATTCTTGAGCCCAAGTCAACCATTCCACCATGTCACATTCTTTTGTTGGACATAGGTATAGACCATGATGACTCCGTGATGATTTTCTAGGACTGGTCATGTAAAGGAATAAGTTTCATGATAGGATCTTTAATGATCCTATCCATATTGAGGACTGTAAATATGTAAATAGAAAAGAGGTCAATAAAGGTGGGTTTCATGTGCCACCACATTATCTTGATTGGGTAGCAACGCTTGACCCAATCAGACCACCACCAGACCCACCACTTTAAGGTAATATTTTTCTTCTCTTTCTTCTTTTTCATGCATCTATGCATTAATTCATACATTGAGGATAATGCATGAGATAGGTGTGGGGGAGGGTTCTAACATAACTTAGATTTTTCTTTTATTATTATTAAAAAAATATTAACATTTTCTTTACTTTTAAAAATTTTTTAGGAAAAAAACAATATTTTTGATATATTTTTTGTAAGAAATTAAGTCAATTTTAAGGAATAGGAGAGTCATAATTAGGATTTTTTATACTTGGTCAAAATAAGATGACTTGTTTAATTTTTAGGGTTAGGAAGAAAATTTGTGAAAGTAATTTAGTCTTGATCTTTACCTTGAAGAAATATGCACACTTTATACACTTACACACTTAGGGTTCAAAAACAAAGATTCTTATGCCTTATAAAAAAAAGAGAACGAAATATATATGTATATCTATGAAAAATAAACAAATCTAATTATTGATTAGCTAGGTGCTTTGGCCTAAGCAAGCCTTTGTATTTATGCAAAAGATAATAACATATATATATATATATATATATATATATATATATATATATATATATATATATATATATATATATATAAATTCTCTGATTAAGCTGGGTATTTGTGCCTCATGAAGCATAAGTGTTCACGCCTAAAAGGGATACATTTTGTAAATAAAAATCCTTGGTATCGTGACCTTATTTGCTCGAGTGCTTAAGTCCTTAGGGGTGTTTTCTCACCTGGTGCCCTAAGACTGTCTAGTTTGGGTGTCATCGACTAAAAGCTCATTACACAGGCAGATTAGAAAGCCTAATGTAATTAAAGAATAATACCACCAAAAAAATAATAATAAAAATAAATAAGGCATAAGAGTTAAAGTTAAAGAATCCTTAGTTAAAACTTCACGGTCACGAAAGTGCATATGATTTAGGGTAAAGTAATAGACTAGATGAGAAATACAATTTGACTCGTTACTTTGATTGATGACATGTTTTTGAATAGAGACTAAGTTTAGAAATAAAAAGTTTAATTTTTCTATAACTTATAGATTACTTGAACTCTTACAATAATACCTCAAATATTTTCTCTTTTCAAAATGCTTTTTAAAAATACTAACAATTTTTTTCTCTTTCTTTATGGATTTTGTGGGTACAATCAACTGAAAACCCTCACGAGATAAAACTCGTCCTCTAGAGAGAACCTAGAGGTTTAACGGCTTGTTGCACATGTTCAGCGCAATCGAGTGACCTGCGAAAGTGGTCTAATAATCTTTGATTTAGTTTTATTATTTTGCTTGAGAACGAGCAAAAGATAGGTAAGGGGGTGTGATTGGTCGCTGAATCTGCATATTTTTTTTCACATTCTCATACCTATTATATAATAAACTCTATTTTTAATCCTATTTATTGTCTAATTTATATGCATGCCCATTGCTAAAGGAGAGGGAAGAGAAACGAGCTCAAAAGCCCATCAAAATTTTGATTTAATTCAGAATTAATTCGAATAAAATATCAGGGTAGATCAGGGCAAATCAGAGAAGGTAAAATTGATTGAAAATTAGTTAAAATAAGACTTTATAAACTAATTGGTTAAAGCTGAAGATAAAAGGAAGTTTCATCAAAGTCCTGGACCCAAACTGAAAATCCAGCTTGAGAAAAATCAAAACATCAAAACGTCGACCTGTACCACCCGGGTGTGGCCACCTAGCCACACCCTGGCCGCAGAAATGCTGCCAAAGCTGCGTTTTTGTGGCTTGGTTGAATTGGTTGGGGAAGCGTTTGCTCCCCCTATCTTCGTACGCTCCTCCTAGTCGGGTTTTTGCCTATAAATACTGGGTTTTCAGAGACTACAGGGAACGATCAAGCAGAGATAGATTTTTAGGTCAGTTTTTCATTTTTTAGTATAGGTTTTTATTTTTTCTTTTATGTAATTTTTACTTTTCTTAACATAATTAAGAGGAGAGATGAGTTTCATGGAGGAATGATTGTACTGAGGGTGACACCGGTGTAAGTAAGGTTTTTCTTTCATTGTTATTTGAATCGAATTAAAGTTTCTTTTTCTTCTTTACTCTTATTTTCGTTTACTCTCCTCTGATGTGTTGCAATCCAAGTGAATCCGATAGCCTCGAGACTACTTCGCCATTGCAAGTGCCCTTGATGACTTATGGTGATGAATAACCATTCTTTTGTTAGCTTAGCTTGCCCTTTTATTCATAGTGTAGATCGTTCCTACACGCCATGCTTGATCACCTTCAAAGACTAGGTAAGTTGAAGCTACGGATTCAAGGTATATGAGTACTGAAGTGGTAAGTAATTTTTAGTTTCTTTCTTTAATTCTTTAGTTTAGATCACCACAATCTCCCAACTCTTTTATCACTCTTTTTTATTTCTTTGTATAAATTCATTTTCCATTTTCCCACCTTCTCAATCTATCACTTTCTTCTTAACTTAACTATAACTTATTTTTCTTTTTCTTTTCAAGAAGTAAAAGAAGATCTTTAACCATTTCAAGTGAACTAAGAAGAACTTGCTAAAAAACTTCTATCGCTAGTCCCTCCTTGTGAATCACGACCCGCATAGTCACTTACTATAAGGATAGTATTGAGTACTTGTACTACCTATGATAAAGTTCTGAAATTCTGATTTTCATGTGCAGGTAAAAAATCTCAATCATTCCCTTATACTACATAATAGGTGTAGGTTCCTTTCGATTTGAACCTTCACTTAGTGACAATTGTATAAATCCGTGAAAGCTTGGTGGACTACGCCTTGAACCAGTCTCATTAATTAGATTTTTATAAATTGCACACAAAATATAGTTATAGAAGAATTCTAAATGGATTGTGCTATTAATGGCCTTATGCAAGTATCTTTTCATATGTGTTATTAGGAGCAGCCCTGATCCCATAGTTGCGGCCGTACAACTATACACTTATATGTAAGTCTTGATAAGGATGCGGGCAAGTAAGCATCCTGCTTCATGGGTTTTGAACCTATTAAGAGATTACACTCATCCTTTCCCTTACTTTATGAGCATTGATCTCCCTAGGGATTGGGCAAATAAATTTAGTGCATAATTAATCACTCGTCCAGTTTGTTTCTACCCATTGAACCTCTGTGAGGTTTGGTTGCCACTGCAGCGATTTTTCTTATGGGCCTAACCTCAACCCCCTCGATGATTCTACGACCACTGCCCTAGACAAGCCTTTGGTAAGATGATCTGTAAGATCTTCACAGATCTTACAAAGTCGTAGGCTATCACATGATTCTTCATTTTATACCTCAATAATTTGTGTCACACTATCAAATATCAATTCCTTTTCATATTTGCATTCTCTTGATGACATTTGTCAATGGCTGACCTGCAATCATAGTGAATCGAAATATCTGATAGTGATTTTTCTAATAAAAAAATTTTAGTTAGCAAATCTTTTAACCATTCAGCTTCTATACTAGTAATGTCCAGAGCTATCATTTCTCATTTCATTATGCTTCTAGCTATTACAGTATGTTTGGTTGACTTCCAAGAGACTGCCCCTCCTCCTAGAAGAAATACAAAACCTGTAGTGGATTTTACATCTACTGAAACATTAATCCAATTTGCATCTCAGTTTCCTTCCAGTACGGATGAAAATCCGTTATAGTGTAAACCATATGCAATGGTTCTTTAAGGTATCTTAGAACTCTCTATAATGTAGTCTAGTGACTCTCATCAGGATTTGAAGTGTATCTGCTAAGCCTGTTTACCGTATCAGCAATATCAGGTATAGTGTAGTTTGTCAAAAATATCCTAATGATCTTATTATTTATGCACACTCTCTTTGCATACATGAAGACCTATATTTTTCTTTAGATGCAGGTTAGGATCATAGGAAGTGAAAACAGGTCGACAGTTTGGATCATAGAATTTCTCAAAGATTTTTTTCTATGTAATATGATAGAGATAATACATATCCATCATTGTTCTTCAAGATTTTAGTATTAAGAATTAGATTAGCTTATCCTAAATCTTTCATATCAAAGTTTTATAATAGAAAATATTTGATGTCATTTATGATTTGCATTTCAGAATAAAAAATCAAGATATCATCAACGTATAAGCATAATATCACAATATTGTTCCCATCTACATTATGATACACACATTCATCAGTCTAATTAATATCAAATCCATAAGATACATATGCAATTGTTTAGGAACTTGCTTGAGTCCATATAAAGATTTAATGAGTTTACACACATTATTCTCTTGTTGAGATGCAATAAACCCCATGGGTTGGTCCATGTAGATTTCCTTATCTATATCTCCATTTAAAAATGCTGTTCTAACATCTATTTGGTGTATAATCAGTTTGTGAATTGCAGCTAAGATTATGAGTACCCTAATGTGGTTATCCTAGCTACTGGCGAATAAACATCAAAATAATTTATACCAGATTTTTGGGTAAATCCCTTAGCAACTAGTCTAACTTTGTATTTGTCCACTATACCATCAGGTTTAAGTTTCTTTTTAAATACTTATTTGCACTGTATGGTTTTACAGCCAGGAGGAAAATCAGTAAGCTCCCAAGTGTGATTTTGAACTATAGATTGTATTCACTATTTATAGCTTCCTTTCAGAATGGGAAGTCTAATGATTTCATTACATTTTCAATAGTGGTTGGAGAGTCTTCTACTAGTAATGCATAAAAGTCTTCATGAATTTTTTTCTATTCTAATTCTCTTACTTCTGCTACATTCAGTTAAGTTTCTTCTTTTAAATGTTTGATCTTACTAGAACTGAGTTTAGCTTGAATAAAACTTGAACCTAGATTTATAGGCTGTCAAATAATCACAAAGGACAAATCATCTGACGTGCCTCACTTCAACGCGAAGGTCGCGTTTTAAACTGAAACACGGACTTCACGTCTAGAGAAGCATGAAGATTTCAGACGTGGGCATGAGTAAACCGGCATTCAATGCAAGTCTGAGGTAACTCCGCCTCCCATTCAATACGAGTCTGAGTAACTCTGTGTTCCATGTTAAGCACAGGTCTGAGCAACTTGGCGCTCCACTTTAGACGCGGGTCTGAGAAACCCTGCATCTCACTTCAAACGCGAGTCTGAGTAACTTGGCGCTCTATTTCAGATGCGAGTCTGAGATACCCTGTGTCTCACTTCAAACATAAGTCTGAGTAACTCTGCGTTTTGAGACGCCCACGTCTACAACAAGAACCGTGAGGTCTGCGTCCAGCGCGAGACCCGCGTTTCTGTTGTAACTGATCCACATTACTGGGTTAATTAACTTCCACGTAATGGGAAGTTAATCCCCATTATGGAAGAATTTTAGGGGATGACAATACCCTTATGACTCCTTATAAATAGCCTGAGTTGCTATAAAGGGAAGGATAGCTCCCTTAGAATCAAGAGAACTTCTTTGAATCCAGGCTCTTTTTGAATCAAAAAAGAGTACTTTTGGAGAAAAAAGAGAAAGTGGAGTATTCAGTGGCCTCTAAACACTTTGCATGTTAAAAATAGAGTTCCTCTCTGATTAATCTTTGAAAGCATCCTGAAGAGAAGTTAGACAGTCGGCTGGTCAACGGAGAACAAGAATCACTCTCCACCACCACTCAAAGAACCCAGCTTTAAATAAAGGGGAGAACCGAGTCTTCTTCCCTCTTTTGTAATCGAAATCGTTCCGCTGTAATTTTTCAGCCACTCAGAGAAAACTTATACCGACCAAGGCGTTTTTTTGACCAAACAAAAGAATGTGATTCTGCTAGGGACTTTCTTCTCTACTGACGAGAATGCTATGTCGCAAGCCGATGTTCAGTTCCTCAGAAAGATGATAGAATCTCTTGTCGTTGAATTCGGCCAAGGAAAGTTTGTGGGGTTCCTTTCCTCAAGCTCTGCCAGCCGCAAGGTAATGTGGCAATTCTGTAAAGTCTCTTCTGAGACTCGCTCCCGAATCTCTTCAGATATTACTCCTGAAGTGGCCCGCACCATTGCTCACAACGTAAAGGGTGTCACTTCTCATGCAGCCCATGCTGCCCATGTCAACGTCTCTCAGGAGACCTGCAGGGCGAAAGCAGTGGCGTACGATCAAGGTGACGGTGAAGACCAATTCTGCCATCCTCCTCCTCTCCAAACCCTGTAATTCTAGGCTGTCGGGGGTACCCAATAGCCTCTACAGCTTAACAAGAATGCGGAACATCGACAAAGACGTTGCGCTCGTTGACAACAGCTCGAAGATGTTACAGGAGAATCTGTTCTCCAGACTCAGAACATGAGGTTCGTACCCGCGTTTCTCTTAAGCAACACGAGTCCTTCGTTTTTGTCCCAGAACGCGAGTCCCGCATTCTTCAACAATGTGAGGTTCACGTCAAACGCGAGACCCGTGTTTTAATGGCTCCAAACCGTGAGGCCCGCGTTCCCCGACATGAGGCCCACATCTCTGACTCTAAATGCGATGACCGCGCTTTAGCAAAACACGATGCGCACGTTTCAACTCAATGTGAGGTCTGTGTTTCAACAAAGAAACTCGAGACCCGCGTCCAACAAAAAAGCCCTCACCTCCAGGGGTTCAAGGCTAGTTTCTCTGACGTCCTTTCAACGGACCTGAGGGACTACCTAACAAGGAAGAGGAGCGTTCATCAAGTCGTACCTCGATGCCACTGCGAGTAACTAATCTCGACAGTACTCTCTGATTGTCATTGCACTTTCAGACAAATAAACTTTCAATTTTTAGCCAATTGTCAGCGGCTTCAAATTCAGCCAAAAGACGATGACCCGAAAGAAGGAATCATTCTCTGACATCAAGTACTCAGAAGTGACTGCAAACAAGGTGGGGCCGAGTTTCACACCAAGCAAGTCCAAGGGGAAGCAACCGGCTATTAGCTCAGAGGAGTCGGATGCTGATCGGTTTCCAAGTTTGAAGGATGTTCTTATCGAACTTGAAAGGGTCTGTCATCACACTCGGACCCGCACGGGAGCAATTGCCCTAGTTGACTACAATCTATTGGCCAGGGGAATTGAGGTGAGTGATGAGCACTCTGCCATCATCGAATCTCAGGCTTCAAATTTCAGTTTAGGGACAACCACCTTTGCTTACATTGTGGCAACTCCCGAGGAGATGGCCACGCGATTCGAAGAGCAGGCCCGAGTTCAACGGGAGCAATTCGATATGATTCGAGCTCAGCAAGAATCTATCGACAACCTTAAGCAGATGCTACCACAACTGCTTAAGGACAAAAAGAAGTCGAAGAGTAAGATTCTTTCCAAGAAGTCCAAGGGCAAACAAAAGAAAGAGGAGAGCTCATCCTCTACAAACACCAAGAATGAAGAGCATTCCGACTCTGAGCCACCCAAGTCTTCATCTAAAGAGGAGGATAACTCAGAGCACGAGAGTACTTATTCCAAAAGGAAGAGCAAATTGGAGCAACACCTCGAGGCCCTCGCCAACTGAGATGGACTCCAAGAATTGGGGATAGTCCGACCCTACCCAGCAGAGTGGGATATGGCTCCCTACCCTCCCAAATTCAAGGCACCGACCCTTCACACTTTCAACGGTAAAGGGTCTCCGAACCAACACATATACTTCTTCAAATCCTAAACTGGGAATGTAGTATCGAACGATGTCATCTTGGCTCGTTTCTTCTTTGGCACTCTTAAAGGAATCGCCTTTGAATGGCTCATGAAACTTCCTGCCGGCTCAATTAAAAGATGGGCTGAACTAAAAAAGCTCTTTCTGGCTCTTTTCCTTGATGATGATTCAGAGATCTCGGTGCGGACTCTCCTTGCAGCCAAGCAGAAGAAAGGAGAGTCTATTAAAACTTTTGTCGAGAGATTTTAGAGCATGACACTCTGTTATCCTAGCGGCATGACCTAGTCCATAGTGGTTGAGACATGCCATCACAATCTGCAAATTTCCCTACTTGCTTAAATGGGGGTTGCGGAATGTCGCACTTGGAAGCAGTTGGTGCTATAAGGCGAACAGGCGGAAGAGATCGTCGCCCAGGTCAGGGCTGAAGAAAAAGATAGTAAACTAAGACCCCACAAGTCAATGAGACATACACCAAAGTCATCTTCTTAACCGAGAAGAAGGGGTACTCGGGCAACGGAAGTTAAATCACCTTAAAAGACCCAGTCAGTCAGAAGAGGTATGGCTTCAGTCAACCACGTGGAAATAAATCATACTCCTTCAAGGATGAGCATGTGGTCTCTCTATTCAAGTTACTCCAAAAGAGTAACAAACTAAAACTTTCAGAGATCAGACGCCCTGAAGAGGTGGGAAGACAGATAATCCTAACTACTATTTATATCACAGGATGCTGGGACACCCTACTAAGAACTGTTACATCTTTAAAGATGTCCTTCAGGCCCTGATCGACGCGGAGGTATTGAAGCTTCATTCAGAACAGAAGAAGGTAACTGCCAACATGATAGCTATGTCACCGATTCAATTTTGATGAAATCTTCCACTAGCACCAACCGAAGTGGTTCCCATCCCAAAAGGGGAACTAAAAGTGATTAATACCGATCCTCACAACCAGAGAGAGAAAGGTCTTATTCCAGTCCCTACTCCTCAGGGAGAGACGATATGGGTCCATCTTGACATTGTCGAAAGTAGCAGTGGATAACTATCATGAGCAGGAAATCCAGAGGCAAGGCTAAAGCATCATCCAGTAATGTGGTGAGCATCTCTACAAGAGAAATCAAGAAAGATGTCGCCTCCCTTACAAGTTTGAGAGACGAGAAGTCTGCCCTTGTTGCTGATACGAGCACACCTCCCTATCAAAGACTCAATCTGGCAAGTAGTACTTGAAACAGTATGGTGAGCCAGTAGCAAACTCCCCACAGTCAGCTGAGGAGACAATCGAGTAGTCCACGAGGCCATCCATGGAGAAACAGAAAGAGCTTCGATATGTTAAAGCTTTTCCGAAAAGCGGTGCGGGACCATCAACTCCCTTCCGTTTTGATGTCTTAGCTCAGCCAACCAACATTCCTTCTCGGATCACTCTCTATGAGCTCCTGAGGCTTTCTAAGTCTATAAGAGACGCTCTAAGAGAGGCATTAGCAGATGTAGAGATTTTGTAACCCAGATTCGTGCTACATATCATGAGAAAGAACATAGTCAATGCCACCATGTCTTGAAGCAGTTTCTCTGCATCACTTTCACCTCGAAAGAAATGCAGGTCAAAGGAAAGCATAATAGACTCTTGTACTACATAGGGTATATCAGATCATCTGAAGTGAGCCGTATTCAGGTTGATCCAGGATCCACGTCGAGTATTATACCCCGCAGGGTCATGCAATATTTGGTGATCCCCACCTATCAGTTAAGCGCTACTCAGACAACCATCTATAGCTTCAATGACAATGGTATGTGCTCGATGGGAAAAACCAAGCTCTGATGTCAAATCAAGGACCTGAAATATGAGGTGACATGTTATGTCATTGACGCGGACACCTCGTACAATCTGTTGCTGGGACGACCATAGATTCATCGCAACGCCATCATCTCATCTACTCTTCATCAATTAATGAAATATGTTGGTGAAGATGAAAAAGTGAGAACGTTGATTGCCGAAAGACATCCGTTCAAAGGAGTTGAGAATTATTTTACTTACTTCCTCCTTTATCAAGATTCTCTTGAGGCTGATGAGAATCCACACCCAGAAGAACTCGGCTCTGGCAACGAAGCAGATATAGAGCCAGAAGAAGATGAGTGTCTCTGAGAAATAAATCCTTTTGTAACGAGCATTGATAAGCTCGATGTCGATACCACCGCTGATGTTGAAGGAGAGTGATTCATCAATGAAGATCTAGATTTGGCTTACTTTTCTTTATTTGCTTCAAATTCTGTGCCGTTAGATACTAGCACTGACGTAGACAATGATCCTTGATCAGCAATGAATGCCCTACATCATTGCGTGCGCTAACGAAGTCATCTCTCCTGGTACGCAAAAAAGAAGGAGATGCACACAATGCTTTCTTTGAAGTACCAGCCAAGCGAAAAGTAAAAAACCAATTCTATTCGGGTGGATCGAGATAGAGCCCACAACTTGTGAAAGCTCAAGGGGTGATGCTGAGTCTCCACAATTCTTGCATTATGGACAAAAGTCATGTCACATGATGGAAAGAATGAGGTATGATTTCACTAAGGAATCAGGGGCCTTAATTTTGGCAAAGGAAAACGAACACTACTTTATTCATTTGTACCGAAAGGCAAAGACCCCGATTACTATTACAAGATCCGAAGGGGACTCAGTTGTGTATCTATGCCAGTCTCGTCAGATCCCGAATCTGAAAAAGAGGTTGATCATGATAGCTCGTCAGCAACATCATCGTGGGACTCAGACATCAGCATCGTCGATATCTTTGGAAGTCTCTCAGTGAACATGGTATCAACCAGCTACGTTAGAGATGACGAAGAAGATACTTTTGAATATGAAGAATTAATCCAGTCAAATTCTGATCCATGGATTAAACACTTAAATACTCTTTGGGATACACACTTCGAACAACGCGAACCACCCACTGAGGATAAAGTGACTTAAATAAATCTTGGAGACGAGGCTAACCCCAAGCCTATCTTCATAAGTGAGAGATTGTCGCCTTTCGAGAAAGAGGACCTAATTCAGCTCATACGAGACTATATAGATATCTTCGCTTGGAATTATGAGGACATTCCCGGGCTCGATCCCTAGATTGTTATGCATCATCTTAACATCAACCCGGACGCCAAACCAGTCAAACAACAACAACAACGGTTCTGTCCTGAGATCATGGAAGCAATCGAATTGGAAGTCAAAACGTTTATAGACTCTGGTTTCATTAGGGAAGAGCAACATTCTGGCTGGGTGGCCAATATTATTCCTATTTCCAAGAAGAATGGAAGATTCAGATCTGCATCGACTATCCCGATTTGAATGCCACCTGTCCTAAAGATTAATTCCTCTCTCGATCACGAATGTCATGGTCGACAATATGTGCGGCTTTGAGAGAATGTCTTTGATGGATGGCTTCTCAGGGTATAATCAGATAAAGATGTACCCTGAAGATGAAAGGCACACATCCTTCAGGACGCCTGTAGGGATATACTGCTATACAGTGATGTCCTTCGACTTGAAGAACGCTAATGCTACATATAAATGTGCCATGAATGCGATCTTCCTCGAGCATATAAATAAGACTATAGAATGCTACGTTGATTACATCGCCGTGAAGAGTCGCGACAAGGGCGATCACCTCGCAGACTTGAGGAGAGTGTTTGACATTATGCGAGGCCACCAGTTGAAGATGAACCCAACTAAGTTCTTCCTGGTGGTAGCCAGTGGTAAATTCCTTGGATTTGTTGTTACATCTAGAGGAATTCATCTGGATCCTAAGAAGATCTCAAAGAACTCAGAAGTTTACAGGGACGATTGATGTACATCCGGAGATTCATATCAAATCTTTCAGGACACTGGCAACCCATCACCAAGTTGATGAAGAAAGGAGTCTCATTCATCTAGGATAATGCTTGCCAAGAAGCATTTGAAGAGATCAAGGAGTATCTCACACACCCGCCGGTTCTGGTAGCTCTAGTATCAGGAAAGCCTTCCCTGTTATATATTCGAGCGATGGATCATTCCTTAGGAGCGTTACTAGTCCAGAACAATGGTCAAAACCATGAGCATGCAATCTAATATTTAAGTAGAACAAAGCACCGTTACAAACCAATCAAAAAGAAGTGCTTAGAACTGGTCTTCGCTGTCCAGAAGATGCGACACTACCTCACAGGATAACGTGTTCAAGTCATCTTAAGAGTCAATCCTTTACGATTGTTGATGAGAAGTCCATCTTCTCTGAATAGTAGGCTGGTGAAATGGGTCATATTGCTCTCACAATATGACATGCAATTCATAGCACAAAAGGCGATCAAAGGTCAAGCTGTGACGGATTTCCTAGCCGATCATGCAGTCCCAGGAGCATTGTTTGGACACATATATTGCATAAATATTATTACATTCCTACATATATTCTATAATAAATCATTACAAACTCACTTATCTTAATGTCCTAATCATTGCAGGATGATAAAGAGAAGATAAACATGGATCCTATCCAAACAAACCCAAAAGTTCAAATCAAACAGGGATCGACTCAAAGTCAGAGAATCTTTAGTCTATCTTATCTGAGGATTAGATTTACCAGATAAGATAATACTATAAAAATTCAAAAGAAAAATTAATTTTTTGAAGACCCTATTGCGTTTGCTGAGGATAAATGGATAGAGAGAAGATCAACGGATGAGATGAAGCAATTTAGATTCGGATTCAGACTGGATACAGTTTAGCATTTTAATCATAACTTTTGCTACCGAATCTCAAATCTAATAATTCAAGATGATTCAGAAAGAAGATTTAAAGGGCTACAACTCTTATGTTGATCACTGTTTCGAATTCTATCATCTGTTTAGCAATATTCAGAAATCAATACGCCATCAAGCTACAGATCAGAATTCTGGATAAATCAAGTTTGGAGATAAGAAGAAAATTGAAATTCAAAATAGCTAACTCTTCCTATCTCCCTACACTCTCCCTTATCATTATTTTTCTATAAATATCTGTATTCATTGAGAGAGAGAGGATACCAGAGGGCTGAAAAGCCAGAAAAAGAGAGTTTTGAGCGTTGTAATGCGAGATTGGAGAGGTCAAGGGCTTTGTATTTGATGCTTATTGAATAAAATTCAGAATTCTTCTTCACGATCTTGCGGCGTTCAGTCTAAATTTTTCTTTAATTTTCTCTTTATTTTTTTATGCTATTCTTTTCTTTCATATTTGATTCCATGAAGTCATCTCTTTTCTTTTATTAGCTTTTTTGTTTTCAGCATCGCTTGGAGGAGGGAGATAATAAGGCGACGACAAGAAACAAGTTCACTGGTTCATCTTCCTCTTCCCCTCGTACCAATCTCTTAATTTCTTTTTTTTATTTTGGTTATTCAAATCTTCGCAAAAAGGTTATTATTTCTTTTTTCTTTTGCTTTCTTCATATTTTTATTTTTCTTTTACTTTATTCCTATTTTGCTTTCTTCTACAAGATCTTTATTTTTTTAAAAAAAATCAAAATTCCAACATTCATCCAAGGGATTTCTCAACTAGAATAAGATAAAAGTGAGATTTTTAATAACTAACGTTTCAAGAACAAGTCTCTGTGGATTCGATCCTATACTTGCCACTACACATTTTGTTAAAAAGATTCTAGCAAGTTTAGGTTTTATAACTTGCACGTGATTCAACAACGATGGAGTTTTTCATGAACTTCGAAACGCGAACAGTTTTTGGCGCCGTTGCTGGGGACTTGTGAAAATTTTTGGTTTTGAAAATCAACACCTAATCTTTTTCTAGTTTAATATTAAAAAGAAATTAAAAAAATTTCAGAAATAAAAAAATCTTAAAAAAATTAAATTTTTTTATTTTTCTTTCTATCCCTAAGATTTAATTTCAAATTTTCTTTTGCAGGGATATTGCATGAACAAAGGAAGACTTGCACAACAAAAAGGTTGCTTGCGTATGACATATTGTTTTGCTAAAATAAAAATAAACAAAAACTTGCTTGCTTCAGAGTCGCCGGAAAGGTTAGTATTTTCTAACTCTACCCACGAATCTCTTGTGAGTGGGGTTTTGGAGGTGCTTATTGATTGAATTTTGTGCTGCATTAGTGCATACTTGCATAAAAAGATCTTAAGAGCTGTCCCCCCTCACATAAGGTTGGGATTTCATCACCCGTTCCTTGGCTCAAAAATCACAACCGCATATAAGTTTTTTTTCCAAGCTTGAACTAATTTAAAATCAGTTGAACTCAGCCACTAGGATTTCGAGCTCATTTAAGTGGAACTATTTTGGGAAGACTCCGATGAACACTTTCAAGCTCGCGAAAGAGGGCTTTCTAGAAAGGGTGACTTAGCCATTGCGGAGGTGCTTGGCCTAGAAGAACAACCGAGGAACTTCCCTGTCTAAGAAAGGGTGGCTGAATTTAGTAAGTGCCCAGCCTGGGGGGAGAGCTGAATCACTTGTTTGACGGGTTTAACTGGTAAACCCACTATCCTTCCAACCCAGTTAGAAGCTGTCTAACTAGGGAGAATTCTATTCTCTTAAGATTAGTGGTTGGAAAAAACTGTCAAGATAAAAAAAACACTTGATTGTAATTGATTGGTTGAGTCATCTTGTGTGTAATCTTATCTAGGATTTAGAAAATCCTTCATCAGGGCAGTACCCTGGTTCATGCGAAAATGGGTTCGTTTTAAGGGTCGATTAGAATCCATTATTGTTTTTGACCCTATTGCAACAATGGGTGACGCTAATGAAACCAAACAAATGACCTTAAAAGATTACATGTATCCTACAAGGTCCACCCAACCTTCCTGTATCACCTTGCCAGCCCTTACGGTAAATTTTGAGATTAAATTCGAGATGATACAGATGCTTCCAGTCTTTCAGGGATTGGCAAATGAGAACCCATATCAACACGTTAGGGAATTTGAGGATATTTGTGGGACCATGAAGTATCATCAAATGACAGAAGAATCCCTAAAACTTAGGTTATTCCCATTTTCTCTAAAAGAAAGAGCCAAATCTTGGCTTCTTTCTCTCCAACCGGGTTCAATTTCTATTTGGGTAGGATTAGCCGAAGCCTTCTATAAGAAGCTCTATTCTAAGCAGAAAACTGCTACCATACATCAAGCCCTCAACACCTTCCATCAACTACAAGGGGAGACGTTCTTCACATATTTTGAAAGATTTAAGGATCTTTTACTTGAGTGTCCCCATCACGGATTCGAAAAGATCCGTTTGATTCAAATTCTTTACGAAGGGTTAGACTACTCGAATAAGACCATGATTGAATCCCTTTGCAATGGAACATTCACGAGCAAAACGGCCGATGATGCATGGCAATTCTTTGAAGAGGTAGCAGAAAATACTCTAGAATGGGAGCCTGTTAGTGTTGATAATAAGCAACTTACCACCTCAACTGCCACTAACAAGGGTGGTATACATAAAGTCAACCCTAATTTTGAGAGTGATGCCAAATTGACATCAGTAGTATGAAGACTTGAAGCATTAGAATTGAGCAAGGGAGCACAATCTTTAGCTCCCGGACCATCTAAGCCAGTGGTATCTCCCATTTGTGTCCTTTGTGACAGTCAAGACCACTTGGTTGAATAATGCCCCGGGTTGCCAATTATCAAAGAGGAGCAAGCAAATGTACTCAATACATTTCACAAGCCCAATCCCAACAACAACCCATTTAGTGAAACATACAATCCGGGATGGCGGAATCATCCCAATCTTTCATGGAAGTCTCCTCAAGGATAAGGATATGGTGGATCATCATTATTTCAAGGACCATCTTCTAATAATCAATTTCACAAGGAAAATCAATTCAATACAACACCATCTGTTCCTTCATATGTCCCTCCCAATCAAAGAAAACCATCTTTAGAGGACACTCTCCAACAATTCATGCAGAGCCAACTAATAACTAATCAAACTCAAGCCCAAATGTGTCACAATCAGGATCAGAAGATAGCCAGGCTCGAGATTCAGATAGAACAGTTAGTTGTAACTGTTAGGGAGAGAGAAAGGACATTTTCCTAGTCAAACTGTGCCCAACCTGAGAGGACAACCTATTTCTCAGAATACTCAAACAGGCCAGTTTGGAATTAGTTTTGATTCAAACCGTCAAGTTCAAGCCATCCACACTTTACGGTCAGGCAAGAGAGTGGACAACCAAGTCCAAGATCCACCAAATAATCTTAATATTGTAAAAGAAAAAGAAAAAAGGAACCAAAGGAGTCAACAAAGAAAGATGATCAAGTTATTGTTGACAATCAAGATAAATCTTTTGTGTCCAAAGCCTCATTTCCTCAACGTCTTCAACCAACTAGGAAGAAAAATCACTGTGAAGGAATTTTGAAAGTTTTAACAAACGTACAAATTAACATTCCCTTCTTGGATGCCATTAATCAGATACCTTCATATGCTAAATTTCTAAAAGACCTAACCACGGTCAAGAGGAAAAGTTCTGTGCCTCGTGAAGCTGTATTTGCTACACAAGCATCATGTCTCATCCAGCAACCCATTGCACCCAAATATGAGGATCCAGGGAGTCCAACTATTTTTGTTAGGATAGGAGATCAGGTTATGGATCGGTGTCTACTAGATTTAGGGGCAAGTGTAAACCTTTTACCCTATTCTATGTACAAACAATTAGGTTTAGGGGAGTTACAACCCACTAATCTTACATTGCTTCTAGCAGATAGGTTAGCTAAGGTTCCCAAGAGAATTATTGAGGATGTTATTTTGAACGTTGACAAATTCTATTTTCTTGCTGACTTTGTGGTCTTAGATACTGAACCAGTTAGAGATCCAAGCAATCACTCCCCTGTGATTTTAGAGAGACCATTCCTTGCTACTGCTGATGTTGTTATTAGATGTAGGAATGGAGTCATGACCTTGTCATTTGGGAATATGACAGTTGAGCTAAACGTTTTCCATACTAGTTTCCAACCACATGTAATGGACGATCATTAGGAGGTCAACATGATTGATGTGTCGGTCAATCACACCTTTGAGGAGTCTTGCTATGAAGACCCCTTAGAGAAATGCTTGGCCCATTTTGGAATGAATTTTGATATTGAGGAGTCTATAGAAGAGGTGAACGCATTGTTGGATTCTGTCCCCATCCACCAACCTATAGAGACCTAAGGTAGAACTCTCACCATTGTCAACATCTAATCCTATTCCATCAATCGTTGAGCCTCCCAAGCTGGAGCTCAAACCTTTACCTGACACATTGAAGTATGTCTTCCTAGGTGAGTCAGAAACCTTGCCTGTAATCATATCAT
This sequence comes from Agave tequilana, assembly GCA_038442645.1. NCBI lineage: Eukaryota > Viridiplantae > Streptophyta > Magnoliopsida > Asparagales > Asparagaceae > Agave > Agave tequilana. The sequence continues at coordinate 40,007 of JAVJIF010015682.1, forward strand.
CTCATTTAGATAAGGACCAAGAAGAAAATGTTGGCCCAAAGGCCTATCACCCTAGTTTTGATGATGATCAACTCATGAAGTTATGATGACTAATGATCTTGTGTTTAATTAGTGACAGATTCATTATCAAGATCTTAGTAGGTGTGGAGCTTTAACAAAGGATTTAAAGACAAGTTGGAAGCTAGCACCGGTTGATTCACGAGCCTATGCATCAAGAACACATCTAGAGATGAGCTCGGTGGATTGCATTTAGACCAAGTCAAGAAGATGAGAAGCCTTCAAGTGAAAACTTCAAGAAGATGAAGACTTGGGTCTAGGTATAAGATTTAGTTTTTTGTTTAGTTAAAAATGTAAAGGATAGATAGTTGGTGGATTGCTCAAGTTTCTCACACACACACTCTTGATAGAACTCTTGATAGAATTGCTTTCATAAAAGATTTTTATGTTTAGAAAAGAATTTTTATTTAGTAAAAGATTTTCTTTGTGACAAAATATATACACCTTGGTTTTTGGTATTTCTATCATGTATATCTTTTCAACCATAACCAAGTTTAGAGCTTAATGTCAAAAACATAGATATATTATTATGATTGTGTAGTGGATCATATCCATACACACTATGCTTTAGAATGAACTCAAATATCTTGTTTTTGTATTTGATGAAGATTTGGAAAAACTAGTTTTTGGAAAAACATGTTCTGGAAAAACAGTTTTTATTTTTTGAGCCAATATTTCCAAGTTACAAAAATAGTTCAAATCTATTATAACATGCCTTGATTTTGTGCAAGTATGTTTGTATATCATTGTATAACATTGACACTATTTTTGTAGATTTATTTGAGGATTTATGGGATTTATATTAAGTTAATAAACTACCTTAAAAATCCCAGTTTTTCAGACCAGGATTTGGCTGACAGACCAAATCGGTCGACCGGGCGGTCGACCGCAGCTTGGTCGGGTCGACCGTCCGGTCGACTGACGTGCACAGCCTTGTGCACGTTGTCAGCACAGTGGTCCGGTCGACCGGACGGTCGACCGCTGCAGAGAGTTCTGCTCTCTGGATTTCTGGGTCGACCGGGCGGTCGACCGGTGGCTCCAACGAGTCAAAATATGACCGTTGGACGGTCGACCGGCCGGTCGACCGTCAGCACTGACAGATCCCAACGGCTATATTTTTCTGGCCTATAAATTGGGTGTCTTGTCACTTGTTTTGGAGTTAAGATTTTGGAGATTTCTAAGCCAGTTTTTCTCATCTTTTTAACAGAGTTTTCTCCACATATTTGAGTGCAAATACTTCCAATCAAAAGGGAAGATTTTATTAAGAGAGTGTAAAAAGTGATTCTTTGAGTTTTTCACCATAGTTCTTTCCTTACTTTTCTCACACCACACTTGAGCTATCCATTGCTATATATTCCTATAGGTGTGTTGTAGTGAGAGTGCTCTTTAGGTGATCAAGTGTTGTGATCACCAAAGATCTTTTCTTTGTTCTTTGAGGAGACGGGCAAGTGTGCTCGTTGGTGGTTTGAGTTCGGTTGTGAACTCTTGGTGGTTTGAGGTGCGGCCTCGGCGAGCTTGTGGGAGCTTGCGTGTGTACGGGACTTGAGAGTCCGAGGGCTTGTAGGTGTTGCGACACCGAGGAGAGATCCATTGGGATCTTGCATAGTGGAAATCCTTCGTGTGTCGAAGGCGGGGATGTAGAGCAAGTGTGCTCGAACCTCGAAACAAACCCTTTGTGTTTGCGATTGCTTACTCTATCTCTCTTTCTCTCTTTGTCTCTTATATCTTGCGTTACTTTATAGTCTTGATCTCTTATATGCTTGATATACCCTTGTGCTCATAATTGCTATACTTGCTTGGGATTGTTATTAACACTAGTATTCAACCAAGAGAGCCAACGCGGCACCTCAGCCATTCAAGGGGAATCTAGAGGAGCTTGTCCAGAGCCCTGCAAACGGAATTCGGCAACACTCTTGTGTTATACCTAAGTGTTTAATTAAAAGAAGTTTTATTTGGTCATATTTGTCATAGCTTCCGCATTATTTGTATCATTCGGCATTAAGTGACCATTAGATTAGCCAACACCTATTCACCCCCCTCTAGGTGTTATTTCAATTGGTATCAGAGCTAGTGCTCTTGATTTGGGTCTAACAACCTAAGAGTTAAAGATCCTCCTTTTAGGCTAATCACAATATTTTTGTACACACACCTCACCATGGACTTCATGTCACCACCCACCTTTGACATTCTTAACATCCAAATTTGGAAGGTTAAGATGTCCATGTACCTCAAGGCCCTAGGCATTCATGTCTATCTTGCTACATTTAATGATTCTTATATTAACAATAGCAAGTATATTGAGGGTAATGCAAAGCCCTAAATGCTTTGAAGAGTACCCTAAATGATGATTACTTATTTAGGGTTGCTAACATTGATTCGGCTTTTGTAGCTTGGAACATCATCACCTCCCTTGGCGAAAAGGATCTATACTATGCCGGGAGTGATTCGGACGTTGGAAGCGACACCTCCAACACATGCTTTATGGTCCAAGGGGATAACCCCCTTGAGGTAACTTCCGAATCCGAGGAAGATGATATTATGTCTTATGATGAGCTCAATTCATTTTGCCAATTATTGCTTGAGAAATATGACATGAAAAGGAAAGAAATTAAAATTTTGAAAAAGGACATTGCTTGCATGCATAAAGAACATGACTCATTTAGAGATAACATTGCATGCTTAGAAAAAGATAACAAAAGTTTGAAAAAGAAATTTGATTGCATGCATGTAGAAAATGATTCTTTTAGAAATAAACTTACATGTTTAGAAAAGGAAAATAAAGATTTGAAAAATGAAAATGTTTCCTTGCTTTCAAAATTGAATGATCTTTGTGAAGGGAACAATATTTTGAAAAATGATATTGCTATGGTGGAACAACAAAAGGAAAGTATTTTACAAGAAAATAAATCCTTAAAAAGAAAATTTGTTGAAAAAGAAAGGATAATGTTTTTCAAAAGAAAAAGAAAAATGATTCTTTATCTCACCATGCTTTTCATGCCACAACTAATGAGATGAAGAATTTGAAAAATAAAATGGATGGTTTGAGTTCAACTTTGAACTCTTGTGCTTTTAATCATTCTACGTTGGAGTCAATGTTTTCAAAGAAACAAACTCCACACATTCATGCACATCATAACCATGCATTTGCTTATGTTGCACAACATGATCACACTCCTACACATAAGCATACTAAAGTGTACACATGTACATATTGTGGCCGCAAAGGCCATTTAGCAAAATATTGTTTTGATAAGAAACCTCATTTATATTTTGCTAAGTATAAAAGATTTTGGGATCCTTGCAATAAAGCTAACCCCAAAGGACCCAAGAAAGTATGGGTACCAAAACCCCCACCCTTTGATTTGGATGTAGGTGAGGGCTCTCACAAAACGTGAGAGGATTGGTGCCTTGATAGCGGATGTAATGGACATGATGGACAAACTTTTGAATGCATTGCTATCAAGGAGATTTTGGTGGGAAAGACCACCATGCTATGGAGCTTTGGAGTTGGTAACAATTTCTAAACTCCTACTTTTTATGTACATACTTTTACTTATGTCATATTCATAAGCATGTTCATGATTTTATTTGATTTGTGCTTCATGTGGTATTTACATGCTTAGATGTAGAATGTATCAAACTTGCTTTTATACATATATAGATAGTGAACTACAATTGACTCATATATATTTTGAACTTCATGCTCACTTGTATCCACTATATGCATATATATAGACTAGTTTTGATGATTCTCCGTTATACATATTTTACCTATTTTATGTTCCACTTCATGTATATGCATGTTTAATTCAAATCTAATAAATATACATGTATACCCGTGAGTCTCTTGCTTCCATGCAAACATCTTTAATAGACTCTTTTATATTTGGGATATGTATGCGTATTGTTAGATTTGTATAATTCATACATATACCATGAAGATTGTAATTCTTATGAAAAATGATTTTGAGTTGATTTGTTTTTGATAAAAATGATTTTTATGTGTTGTTCAATAAAAGTTTTAGTCATATTTGATTTGAGCTTCATTGACGATTTTCATGAAGATACCATTTACATAACTTTTGATCACTCACCTTTTAAGAAAATAGATAATATTGAGCTTTATGGACTATGAGTGCTTGAACTTTTATGTATTTAATATTATTCATGGAAAACATTTGACTTTGTATTTTTGAAGGATCTTTAACTAGTTTGTCAAAAATTCATTTAAACTAGTTATCTATTCTTCAAATTGATTCACATGATCCTATTTTTTAAACATATGGATAAATTCTTTTGTATTCTCAAAATTTATTTGATGCTTCATGATTTGAATATTAGTTTAAATGTTAGTATTTGTCAACACTTGGATTTATACTTGTACACATTATGGACCACAAATAAATCTATATATGATTGGTTTGATTGCTTATTTGTGCCCATTAGGTGTGCTAGTATAGCCTAGTTTTGATGATCAGTACATTTATAACTTGTATTCCCATTTTGAATTTAATTTATAATCATGTGATTTTATTTCATGTGTATGATTACTTTTGCCAAACTTTAAGATATACATGGATACCTCTTGAGTCATTTGCTTTTCATGCAAATCTACTTATATTGACTCAATTGTGTTTAAGAAATATGTATGTATACTTATTGTGTTGTCAAAACATACATATACCTTGAAATATAAATTAATTTTGATAAAAGAAAATTATTGTGATGATTTTTTTTATGTTTTCAAAATTTATGATTTAAAGGAATATTATGCTTTATTGTCATTTTCATGATGTCATGTTTCACATAACATTAGTACACTCACTTCTTTTGAAAATTTTATATGGATTTTATGGATTAGAGTGTTTTAGTGCCTTGTGTTTCATTGATAAGTCATGAAAAAATTTTGATTTATTCCTTGCTTGAAGGATTTCGTACTAGTTTCTAAAACATTTTCATATTAATTAGTTCAAATTCTTCTTATAGTAGAGTATATAATAAGCTTACTCTTCAATTGGTATCATTGGATATTTTCAATTGGTATCAATATGATTTTTTTTATACTCATGTTTTGATTGTATGTATGAATGCTTTCAAATTTAAATTATATCAATTTCTATTGGTATTATCTTTCCATACATATATGTGATCTTATTGTGCTTATTTTTACAATTGGTATCTTTTAAAGCACAAAGATTGTTGATGCTAAGCTTAATTAGAATTTCAAATTGGTATCCCATAATAAGCTTATGCATAATTTTTTTTTAAAAATTGGTATCAAAATTCAAAATTTGATTGTTCTTCATTTGGTACCTTAAAAGGAAAATTGTGTATCTTTGAAAAACTCAAAATTTTTGATTTGTTGTGTATATATGCAAGGAGAGCTTAACATCTCTTCCATATGTAGATTCGTGTTGTGTGTATTGTGTATTGAGGAGCTTAACATCTCTTCTTTATATGATACACGTGTGTAGGGGGAGCTTCACATCTCCTCTTATGCATTACATAATATGTGTTATGTGAATTGGGGCTTATCATCCCTCTTTCATGTAATGCATATGTGTAGGGAAGCTAACTTAGCGTCTTCCTCTTCATGAATGTATATCGCATATAACCTTGTATTGATCGATTTGATTTTACCCCTCCTTGATTTCTTTGTTTTTGACAAAAAGGGGGAGAAGATTTGTTTGATGTATTTTACTTTGAACCCTTTGTTGATGATTGACAAAAAGGGGAGAAGTATTTATAGATTTTATATGCATGTCTTCCTTGCTTAAGGGGGAGTAAGATTTGTGTTGATGCATATGTGTTTTGTGATTTGTTTAATGTATGGAGATAAGATTTATGATGTTATATTTACATACATGCCATACATTGCATACATATTCATGTGCTTTTATTGCCATATCTATTATTGAATGTGATGCATGAGTTAAGGGGGAGCTTCTTTGAAGCTTTACTTTAATCCATGCATATATAACTCCATGAGTTTTGTCATCATCAAAAAGGGGGAGATTGTTGGCCCAAAGGCCTATCACCCTAGTTTTGATGATGATCAACTCATGAAGTTATGATGACTAATGATCTTGTGTTTAATTAGTGACAGATTCATTATCAAGATCTTAGTAGGTGTGGAGCTTCAACAAAGGATTTAAAGACAAGTTGGAAGTTAGCACCGGTTGATTCACGAGCCTATGCATCAAGAACACATCTAGAGATGAGCTCGGTGGATTGCATTTAGACCAAGTCAAGAAGATGAGAAGCCTTCAAGTGAAAACTTCAAGAAGATGAAGACTTGGGTCTAGGTATAAGATTTAGTTTTTTGTTTAGTTAAAAATGTAAAGGATAGATAGTTGGTGGATTGCTCAAGTTTCTCACACACACAATCTTGATAGAACTCTTGATAGAATTGCTTTCATAAAAGATTTTTATGTTTAGAAAAGAATTTTTATTTAGTAAAAGATTTTCTTTGTGACAAAATATATATACCTTGGTTTTTGGTATTTCTATCATGTATATCTTTTCAACCATAACCAAGTTTAGAGCTTAATGTCAAAAACATAGATATATTATTATGATTGTGTAGTGGATCATATCCATACACACTATGCTTTAGAATGAACTCAAATATCTTGTTTTTGTATTTGATGAAGATTTGGAAAAACTAGTTTTTGGAAAAACATGTTCTGGAAAAACAGTTTTTATTTTTTGAGCCAATATTTTTAAGTTACAAAAATAGTTCAAATCTATTATAACATGCCTTGATTTTGTGCAAGCATGTTTGTATATCATTGTATAACATTGACACTATTTTTGTAGATTTATTTGAGGATTTATGGGATTTATATTAAGTTAATAAACTACCTTAAAAATCCCAGTTTTTCAGACCAGGATTTGGCTGACAGACCAAATCGGTCGACCGGGCGGTCGACCGCAGCTTGGTCGGGTCGACCGTCCGGTCGACTGACGTGCACAGCCTTGTGCACGTTGTCAGCACAGTGGTCCGGTCGACCGGACGGTCGACCGCTGCAGAGAGTTCTGCTCTCTGGATTTCTGGGTCGACCGGGCGGTCGACCGGTGGCTCCAACGGGTCAAAATATGACCGTTGGACGGTCGACCGGCCGGTCGACCGTCAGCACTGACAGATCCCAACGGCTATATTTTTCTGGCCTATAAATTGGGGGTCTTGTCACTTGTTTTGGAGTTAAGATTTTGGAGATTTCTAAGCCAGTTTTTCCCATCTTTTTAACAGAGTTTTCTCCACATATTTGAGTGCAAATACTTCCAATCAAAAGGGAAGATTTTATTAAGAGAGTGTAAAAAGTGATTCTTTGAGTTTTTCACCATAGTTCTTTCCTTACTTTTCTCACACCACACTTGAGCTATCCATTGCTATATATTCCTATAGGTGTGTTGTAGTGAGAGTGCTCTTTAGGTGATCAAGTGTTGTGATCACCAAAGATCTTTTCTTTGTTCTTTGAGGAGACGGGCAAGTGTGCTCGTTGGTGGTTTGAGTTCGGTTGTGAACTCTTGGTGGTTTGAGGTGCGGCCTCGGCGAGCTTGTGGGAGCTTGCGTGTGTACGGGACTTGGGAGTCCGAGGGCTTGTAGGTGTTGCGGCACCGAGGAGAGATCCATTGGGATCTTGCATAGTGGAAATCCTTCGTGTGTCGAAGGCGGGGATGTAGAGCAAGTGTGCTCGAACCTCGAAACAAACCCTTTGTGTTTGCGATTGCTTACTCTATCTCTCTTTCTCTCTTTGTCTCTTATATCTTGCATTACTTTATAGTCTTGATCTCTTATATGCTTGATATACCCTTGTGCTCATAATTGCTATACTTGCTTGGGATTGTTATTAACACTAGTATTCAACCAAGAGAGCCAACGCGGCACCTCAACCCATTCAAGGGGAATCTAGAGGAGCTTGTCCAGAGCCCTGCAAAGGGAATTCGGCAACACTCTTGTGTTATACCTAAGTGTTTAATTAAAAGAAGTTTTATTTGGTTATATTTGTCATAGCTTCCGCATTATTTGTATCATTCGGCATTAAGTGACCATTAGATTAGCCAACACCTATTCACCCCCCCTCTAGGTGTTATTTCAGAAAAGTTGCAAGATATTGTTGAGGAACATAAGGAAGCCATAGGATGGACTATAGCAGACATCAAGGGAATTAGCCCCTTTGTGGTAATGCACCAAATTCATCTTGAAGAGAATGCCAAGACCTCGAGAGAACCATAGAGGCATTTAAACCCTGTTTTGAAAGAGGTGGTGAGAGCGGAGATAATAAAATTATTAGATGCAGGTATCATTTACCCTATCTCTGATGTCAGTGGGTTAGTCCAATACAAGTACCCAAAAAAGTCCGGAGTCACAGTTGTTACTAATGAGAACAATGAGTTGGTTCTAACTCGTGTTCAAACTGGCTGGCGAGTGTGCATAGACTATAGAAAACTCAACTCCATGACTAGAAAAGATTATTTTCCTCTGCCTTTCATCGACCAAATGTTAGAACGTATCGCCGGTCACGCATACTATTCCTTCCTCGATGGTTATTCAGGATATAACCAAATCCACATTGCTCGTGAGGACCAAGAGAAAATGACATTCATATGTCCGTTTAGCACATTTGCATATCGTCGCATGCTCTTTGGGCTATGCAATGCACCGACCACTTTTCAGCGGTGTATGTTGAGTATCTTTTCAGATATGGTTGAGCTATTTTTAGAGGTTTTCATGGATGACTTCTCTGTCTTTGGGTCTACTTTTGATGAGGGTTTATATCACCTATCATTGGTATTGATAAGATGCAAGGAGAATAACCTAGTTCTTAATTAGGAAAAATGCTATTTCATGGTGAAATCTGGGATTGTCTTAGGATACATTGTTTCTGATAGAGGTATAGAGGTTGATAAAGCTAAGGTAAAGCTAATCACCAAATTACCACCTCCTAAAACTATTCGGGAAGTGCGATCTTTCCTAGGCCATGCTGGATTTTACCGCCGTTTTATCAAAGATTTTTCCAAAATCTCCAAACCTCTTTGTGATCTTCTAGGAAAAGATGTTCCTTTTGAGTTCACCCCTTCTTGTTTGGAAGCCTTTGAAAGGCTGAAGACCGAGTTAACCACGACACTCATCATCCGACCACCTGATTGGAATCTCCCATTTGAGGTGATGTGTGACGCTTTTGACTATGATGTAGGGGTTGTCCTAGGCCAACGAGTGGATAAACTTCCTCATGTCATTTGCTATGCCAGTAAGACTCTTAATGATTCCCAACTAAATTATTCCACCACTGAAAAAGAGTTGTTGGCAGTCGTTTTCGCTCTTGACAAATTCCGTCCATACCTTATAAGTTCTAAGGTCCTAATCTACACCGATCATGCAGCTTTAAAGTACCTTCTCACAAAAAAGATGCTAAAGCCCGTTTAATCCATTGGATCTTACTCCTACAGGAATTTGACTTACAAATTCATGATAAAAAGGGAGCTGAGAATGTTGTAGCAGATCATTTGTCTAGGATTATGGTCGAATCTGTGTCCGACTCACTACCTGTCCTTGAGACATTTTCTGATGAGCAGTTAATGTCCGTCTCCTCTTCAATTATTCCGTGGTATGCTGACATTGTGAATTATCTTACCACGATTCATGGACCAAGCAAGAACGATTGCGTTTCTTAGCTAGGATTAAATGGTTCTTCTGGGATGAACCAAACTTGTTCAAGTACTGTCCCGATCAGATCATTCGACGCTGCGTTCCTGACTCAGAATTTAGGAGCATTCTTTCATTTTGCCATGACCAAGCCTGTGGAGGTCATTTTAGTGGGAAGAAAACTACTGCAAAAATTTTGCAATGTGATTTTTATTGGCCCACTCTACTTCGTGACGCTCATGTCTAATGTCAATCATGTGATCGTTGTCAACGATTAGGGAAGATTGCACGCTAGAATGAAATGCCGTTAAACCCGATCTTAGTTGTCGAAATCTTCGATGTTTGGGGCATTGACTCATGGGTCCCTTTTCTATATCCCATGGATACCAATATATCCTTGTAGCAGTTGACTACGTCTCTAAATGGATAGAGGTGGTAGCATGTAAAACCAATGACCACAAAGTTGTGGTAAACTTCTTGAAAGAGAATGTATTCTCTCGTTTTGGCTTTCCTCGTACAATCATCAGCGATGGTGGAAAACATTTCTGCAATCGTACATTTGAAGCCTTAATGAGAAAATATTGCATCAATCATAGAGTAGCCACCCCTTACCACCCACAGACTAGTGGCCAAGTAGAAGTTTCCAATCGAGCCATCAAGACCATTCTAGAGAAAACTGTGAACACCACTAGAAAAGATTGGTCTCTTTGCCTGACTGATGCCTTATGGGCATATAGAACTGCATTCAAAACTCCCGTTGGAATGTCTCCATATAGGTTAGTTTATGGCAAGGCTTGCCATCTTCCTGTCGAGTTAGAACATAAAGCATACTGGGCAATCAAACGTCTAAATTTGATCTAGACAAGGCAGGAGAGTCTAGAAAACTTCAACTAGATGAGCTTGAAGAGATAAGGAATGATGCATATGACTGTTCAAAACAGAACAAGGATCGTATGAAGATTATGCATGATAGGATCATAACTCGGAAGGAATTTCAACCAGGGAAAAAAGTCTTGCTGTACAATTCCCGTCTACATCTCTTTCGGGAAAACTGAAGTCTCGTTGGAACCGTCCGTACATTGTTCATAACGTACACTCATATGGTGTAGTTGAGGTCCACAATACCACAGATGGTACCACTTTTCAAGTAAATGGCCATCGTTTAAAACTATACCGTGAGTATCTGAGCCCTGAAGTGGAGGAAATCCTTCTGGAAGATCCTGTTTATCAGGATTGATCTCTATACATACTAGAGATCCATTTATGTATTATAGTTTTTGTATTTTTTCTCTTAACTAGACAATGATGGATGACATCCACTCGTCCTCATCAGGTACTATCTACCCTTCACATTCTTACATTTGTATCACGCTATGCATTCATTCATACATTGAGGACAATGCATGAGATAAGTGTGGGGGAGGGTTAACATAGGTTTTCTTTTAGGTTTTCTAAAAAAGAAAAATAATAATAATAATAATAAAAGATTAAAAAAATATAAAAATATAAAAAAATTTCTTTGTTACAAAAAAAACTTTTTGAAAAGAAAAATAATACTTTGACTTATTTTTGTAAGAAATTAAGTTAATTTTAAGGAATAAGAGAATCATAATTAGGATTTTTTATACTTGGTTGAAATAAGAATATTTGTTTAATTTCTAAGGATAGGAAGAAAAAATTGAAAAAGTAATCCAGTCTTGATTTTTACCTTGATAAAATATGCATCTTTTATATACTTACATACTTAGGGTTCAAAAATAAAGATTCTTATGCCTTCAAAAAAAAGAAGAAGAAAAAAGAAAAAAAAAAGAAGAAAAAATATAAAATATATATAATAAGAATCCTCTGATTAAGCTGGATTTTTGTGCCTCATAAAGCATGATTATTCACGCCTAAAAGTGGTTCATATCACCAAATAAATTCTTAGTTTTGTAGCCTTATTTGCTCGAGTCCCAAGTCCTTGGGGAGTTTTCTCACCCGGTGCCCTAAAATCGTCCGACTTAAGAGTCACCGACTAAGGCTCATTACATGGGTAAATTAGAAAGCCTAAGAAAGCTAAGGAATATTACAACCAGTATATATACAAATAAGGCCTAAGAGTTAGAGTTGAAGAACTCTTAGTCAAAATATTCACGGTCACAAGATGCATATGACTTAGGGTAAAATAATAGACTAGATGAGAATACAATTTTATTCCTAAACCTTAATTGATAACAAATATTTGAATAGAGGCTAAGTCTAGGGATGGATAATTCGATACTCTTATAACTTACAAGTTGCTTAATACTTGTAAAACACTTCAAATATTTTCTCATCTTTTCAAAATGTATTTTCAAAAATACTAACAAATTATTTCTTTTCTTTATGGATTTTGTGGGTGTAATCCACTGAAAACCTTCAAGAGACTACAACTCCTCCTCTAGGGGTAACCTAGAGGTTTAAAGGCTTATTGCACATGCTAAGTGCAACGCGTGACCTGCGAAAGTGGTCCAAATAAAAACCTTAGGTTAGCTTTGTTTTGCTCGAGGACGAGCAAAATATAAGTGTGGGGGTGTGCTTGGACACACATATTGCATAAATATTATTACATTCCTACATATATTCTATAATAAATCATTACAAACTCACTTATCTTAATGTCCTAATCCTTGCAGGATGATAAAGAGAAGATAAACATGGATCCTATCCAAACAAACCCAAAAGTTCAAATCAAACAGGGATCGACTCAAATTCAGAGAATCTTTAGTCTATCTTATCTGAGGATTGAAATTACTAGATAAGATAATACTATAAAAATTCAAAAGAAAAATGAATTTTTTGAAGACCCTATTAGGTTTGTTGAGGATAAATGGATAGAGAGAAGATCAATAGATGAGATGAAGCAATTTAGATTTGGATTCAGACTGGATACAGTTTAGTATTTTAATCATAACTTTCGCTACCAAATCTCACATCTGATGATTCAAGATGATCCAGAAAGAAAATTTAAAGGGCTACAACTTTTATGTTAATTACTGTTTCGAATTCTATCATATGTTAAGTAATATTCAGCAATCAACACGCCATCAAGCTGCAGATCAGAATTCTGGATAAATCAAGTTTGGAGATAAGGGGAAGATTGAAATTCAAAAATAGCCAACTCTTCTATCTCCTTACACTCTCCCTTATCATTATTTTCCTATAAATACCTGTATTCATTGAGAGAGAGAGAGAGAGGACACCAGAGGGCTGAAAAGCCAGAAAAAGAGAGTTTTGAGCGTTGTAATGCGAGATTGGAGAGGCCAAGGGCTTTGTATTTGATGCTTATTGAATAAAATTCAGAATTCTTCTTCACGATCTTGCAGCGTTCAGTTTAAATTTTTCTTTAATTTTCTCTTTATTTTTTTATGCTATTTTTTTCTTTCATATTTGATTCCATGAAGTCATCTCTTTTCTTTTATTAGCTTCTTTTGTTTTCAGCATCGCTTGGAGGAGGGAGACAATAAGGCGACGACAAGAAACAAGTTCACTGGTTCATCTTCCTCTTCCCCTCGTACCAATCTCTTAATTTCTTTTTTTATTTTGGTTATTCAAATCTTCGCAAAAAGGCTATTATTTCTTTCTTCTTTTGCTTTCTTCATATTTTTATTTTTCTTTTACTTTATTCCTATTTTTGCTTTCTTTTACAAGATCTTTATTTATTTATTTTTTAAAAATCAAAATTCCAACCTTCATCTAAGGGATTTCTCAACTAGAATAAGATAAAAGTGAGATTTTTAATAACTAAAGTTTCAAGAACAAGTCTCTGTGGATTCGATCCTATACTTGCCACTACACACTTTGTTAAAAGATTCTAGCAAGTTTAGGTTTTATAACTTGTACGTAATTCAACAACGATGGAGTTTTTCATGAACTTCGAAACGCGAACATGCATAAAAACTTTATGATGATCTCCCAGACGAGATCACAGAAGTTAACCTGATTTACACTTCCTCAGAAGAACAAGTGTGGCAACTATTTTTTTTTTGATGGAGCATTAAGGATGAATACCGAGGGAAATATAATTGTAGGTGTGGAGTAGTACTTATCTCCCCACATAACTATGTGATCCCTCGTGCATTTTCGCTAACGGAGCTGTGTTCCATTAATGTCGCGGAAAACAACACTCTCTTAATTGGGATGCAACTTGCTGAAGAGATTGGAGTCAAAAATCTCGAATCATATGGTGATCCAAAGCTTACGTCAACCCGGTTCGCGGAGAGTATGAAGTATGAAATGAAGACTTGGTGCCTTATCACAATAGATCATTGTCATGGCAGAGAAGTTTAAAAACTTTTACATTGACCATGTACCACGGTGGCAAAATCCACATGTAGATGTGCTGGCGTCACTCGTCGCTTTGTTGGCCCTTCCAGCCGGAGCCACAGAGAAAGTACTCACCTAAAGTCGCGACTTGTACTGTTGTAAATTCGCCCTTGTAGATAGTAATCCTCCAAGAGGAGACCTTCAAGTCAAAGAGGTTCTTGAGACTTCAACAAGTCTCGAGCCTAGGGATTGGCAATTTTCTTACATCGACTTTGTCTTATATGACATATGCCTAACGACCCCAAGGAGGCAACTGCCATCAGAAGAAAAGCTTCTCGATTCTATTATAATTTGATTATTCAAACATTATACCACCAATCATATGATGGATCCTGCTCCGATGCCTTTCATACAAAGAGACACGGGAATCACTCAAAGAAGCTCATGATGGTATGTGAATAGCTCACCAACCCGGACCCAAGCTCGAAGACAGGCTCAGAAGACTTGGCTATTATTGACCGAAGATGATCCCTGATGCCATCGCTTATACTAAGCTATGTCATGCGTGACAGATCCAAGGTGACTTTGTTCATCAAGTGCTAGAGCGTCTTCATCCAACATCCTCCTTATGGCCATTTCAGATGTGGGCAATGAATGTTATCGGACCAATCGGTCCTCCAACATTCAAAGGACTTCAATTTATTTTGGTCATAACGGATTACTTCTCTAAATGGGTAGAAGCTGTCCCCTGAAAGAAGTGAGGATACCTAATGTGATCAAGTTCATCAAGCATCACGTGCTCTACCATTTTGGTGTGCCCAGATGAATCGTCCATGATAACGGGCCCCAATTCTTCAACCAAGAATTCCAGCGATTCAGTAACAAATTTAGAATCTAAAATGTGTCATCAACGACGTACTATCTAGCCATTAACTGTCTTGCAGAAGCCTTCAACAAGACTATTGGGAAGCTTCTCAAGAAATTCATTTCGAAGAGTCAATGTGACTAGGATGACAAATTAGGCGAATGCTTATGGGCTTACCGCATAACGGTGAGAGCCCTGACAAAAGCCACGTCGTTTTTCTTAGTGTACGGATGTGAAGTTGTACCCCTACTGGAAATCCAGATCCCATCTCTGCGAGTTGCTTTGACAACCAGGATGGTAGATGAGGAAAAGCATCAACTGCACCTTTAGGAGTTGGAAGCTTTAGATGACAAACATCTGCAAGCCCAACAGCAAATCGAGCTCTATCAAGCTCAGATCTCCAGAGCCTTCAACAAGAAAGTCAGAAAATAGATTTTCAAGAAAGGCGACCTTATCTTAGTAGTCAGAAGACCCATAGATATGACACATAAGACAAAAGGAAAGTTCCAGCCCAAATGGGAAGAACCATTTGCAGTAGAATCAGTCTACTCAAATGGAGCATACCGTCTCATAACTCCAGATGGCGATACGTTTATGATGCCGATCAATGGCAGATTCTTGAAGAAATACTATCCTTAACAGGATTCTTCTCATGATTAGGTTAAAATTATACCTCTAATCAAAACCTCCAGATCCAATATAATTGGAAGAGCACCAAAGATGAGCTCCTTCATTCAACGGATCACATTACGGTCGATCGATACCGAGCCAACCGAACATTGTTAACATCCCCATGCATGATGTTAATATTGAAGAGATAAAATGCAAAACTTCAGTTTTAGCCTTATCACTCTTCTCATGATCAGGTTAACATTACACCTCTGATCAAAGCATCCAGATCCAAGATGTTTGGAAGAACACCAAAGAAGAGCTTCTTCCTTCAACGAATCGCATCACGGTCGATTGACGCCTTTGATAATTCAATTTGCTTCCAATTGCAAATCCTAACCCATCACGTTAACATCACATCTCTGACGGTAAAAATTTTCATAAATTCCCAGTGAATTTAATTCCACTTGTTATTCTCATCAATAGGATAGCAAGTCCACAAAATTCATTGAAATCACGAATTCAACTCCTGTCAGGTTAATATCACACCTCTGACAGTAACCCTTTTCAAATTCTTTAAATAGAATTTCAAAACTTTGAGATGTTATATTAATCGTCACCTCTAGTAATCAAAGACAATCACTTTCGTTTGTCTAATTTTCAAACAAAAAGAAAGTTAAGATAAGACGGAGGCAAAATTATCACTTTTATTTATATCAAAATTTAGAAGTGATACAGACGCTCTTGTGTTTAAATAGGATAGAGAGTTTAAAAAAGGAACAAAAAGTTTTCTCACCCAGCGAGGGACTTTATTTGGTCCTTGAGGCACTGATTGTCTCGTTGGGATGCCTCCTCAATCTCAAATAGGGGCCCGGGCCCTCAACTTCTTGTCGGATAAAAGCTCTTTCGCAGCAAATTGTGCCTGAAGAGCTTCCAATTTCGAGGTGTAATCGTCAAGCTTTTTCTGCATCTAATGCCTGGTGGTCTCAAGCTCCTCCACCCTCCTTTTCTCATTGACAGGTTTCAGCTCGTAATCTTGAATTAAGTCTGGCGTCTTAGCAATCGCCATGCGAGCACTCGCAATGACATCCTCCATAGCTTTGAAAATGACTTCAGCCTGATGGATGTCATTAGTTAAGCCTTGATTACTGATCCTGGAAGTATCAATATGATGGGTGCACTCAGCTATCTATTCTTCAATCTCCTTCTGCTCCTGCTCCTGCTTGATACGAAGGTCCTCTGACGTCCTTTGAGCATCAGCAGCTGGATTGGCTCTCTCTAGGTTCTTAAGATCATTCGAATATATACCCAGTTGCTCAATTAATGCCTGGTATACTGCTTCATGATCAAAACCTCCAGTTTGTCTGATATTTTCAACTTGATTCTCGAGGAGTGATCGAACAAATTCGAAAGGACTCCACCCAAAGAATATTAATTCAATGCAATACCTCATCGTCACAAAGAATTGCCCCACTATTTTGAGGGTAAGTTCTTTCATGATGTTCGTGATCGGTGCCGGTAGAGTGGTTCTTGATCCAATCTCTACAATGGTGGTAGTGGTACCCTCGTGAAGAGGAAGTGGAGCACTCATTCCTCCAAGGAGTACAGGCGCAAGCTGGATCATTAATTTTTTCATTTCTGAGGTCACCTCAAGAATTTTAGAAGTCAAAATTGTCATGGCTTTTGAGTAGCTACCTTGGTTTGGACTGGTGCAGCTCCTTTTGCAATCATTTTAACATTATTAATAATGGAGCTATGATGATGATTGAGGAAGGAAAGACTACCTTCAACAGTTGAAGTTCCTCCAGGCTGCGGCTCTATTCTCAGAGTAGTCATCTGCATCTTCTCTTCGGCCAAATGGAATGTTTAATGGTATCAGGAGCAGGATGCACATCCTCCCAGTTAACATCATCATCTCCTGAGTAATCCAGTTTCTCCCACATCATCATCTCCTGAGTAATCCAGTTTCTCCCCTGAAGACGAGGATGGCACAGGGGTAGGGAGGACTCCAGCAGTGAGAAACTCAGCCACAACATGCCCAATAATGGAGCTTGGTTATGGAACCTCCACTGAGGGCACTATTCCCACTAAAGAGCCTGGGTGAATGCCAATTGGGTCGACACTCATCCCTTGACCTTGAAAGGAACTCGAAAGAACAGCCTCAGTAGATACTAATGCAGGTCCTTCTACAGAAGCCTATCTCTTTGTGACTTCCGTCGGCCTCGTCTCCATCGCGATCACCACAGGACCCTTTGTTCGACGGCTTCTTGAAAGTAAAGGGGCCTCAAAATCCTTACCTGGTGAGCCCGCATGAACAAGCTCAGGGTTTATAACTAACAAAGTTCCGTGAGAAGGAACTTTGGTCGCGGGTTCTCGCAGAGTCTTCTTTTTTACTTGAGCCGGCCTCGGCAGCGGAGTTCGAGAATGTTTCGCAACTTCTTGCGAGTGTTGTGGCTGAGACATTTCAGCCAGCCTTGCTCCTTATCTGGCATCCCCTGTCGGGTCAACTTCAAGTCCAACCTGGGGAAGTGCGCCTGTCCCTCTCGAACGGGCAGTCTTAGAGCCCTTCTTAGCTTGCAATGAGGCCTTGATCTTCTTGATGTAGGTACTATTTATGTTGTAACCAGGAACGAAATCTGCTATTATGTACAATGCACAAAATCTGAGGCTGGTGAAGGAATTCGGTACTTTTTGCGGGAGGTGAAATCTGGCCTCCGTTCCTCCAGCTACGCTGAAATACCATGCCCTTGCCCCTTCATACAAATTGCCACTGAAGCGAAGGCCTAGGTTTGAATTTCCTACATATAGCTGGTCATAGCTGAACTGGCGAATGAATTGACTGGGAATATTTGGCTCAATGGTGCAAACATTCCACTGGTGAAAGACTAAATACCTAGGACGAATGTTGATCAACCACCAAAAAACCCCCAAAGGAAGGATAGTGAATCCATCAGTATCAGGCCGGTCAGAGAATCGCTCCCCGTACGAAGCTTTAGAGAAGTCAGGGAAATACCTTATTAACTGGTAGTTCATGTTACTCTGAAGAATTTGCCTGATCTTCAGCATATATCAGCTATTCCAAGCCGAACACTCTAGCCGCTGGACGAATGGCATGAAATCTTCAGAAGACTGCACCGCTACCATCAAAGACGGGCAGTGCATGATGTACCATACTATAAGATATGCGTAAGGCAATTCCTCGCGAGGGTTTGGTGTTCTCACCCTGGGTCCACCATTTGGGTCGACAATCATGTTGCCTTCCCTATCTTTCTCCACTACTATGTTGCAAAGGCTTTGACACAAAGTTTGAAGCCCACTTTGAAGGCACCTACCATAGCGAAAAGCAAGCTGAGGGACCAATCATGAGCAAGAAGAACGATTGGGTACGCCATGTCAGCAATAATGACTTTATGGGAAATGTTGGCATGACGCACCATTTCAACCACAACATCAAAAAATTCGCCAACAAGGCTCCGTCTGAAGTGGGGATTTTGGCTTGATAGTGAAAGCTGTCAAAAATCGTATCCGGTTTGAAAGTATCCTCGTTCGACTCTGTCATATACGAGGTCACGGATTCAAAGATCCTCTCTGTAATTTCAACGTCAGTACTAGTTGCCAATTGAGATACTGAGCTCAATTTCTTCTCTAGACCGCCAAAGAGATTATTGGCCCAAGACATTTGCTTGACTCCTCAAGATCTCCATCCGGTCACCTGAGCGTAGATGTTAAAATGGCACAAGACCTGCCAGTAGGTCTCATGCACCTGGGGAGCATCCCGCTTTAGCAGATGCAATTTCTTAGTACTAGGAATGTACTCCTCGTATGGCCAGTCTCCCATAGATAGCCCTGACACTTCAAACATTTCGTGCAGAGCAAATCCCATTTCACCAACGGGAGTGATGAATGTGCAGGTATCAGGATTGTACTTATTAAGAATTCCAAAGAAGTTATATTCACTCGGGGCAATCCCATAGCACACATCCCTAATAGCAGGATATAATCCGCACTGGAGTAATGGTTCTTCTAATTCTTCGAGTGCGAAGCAAACCATCTTCGCTCACCTAGAGGTCGTTGTTGAATGCACCCATCCTGGTGCTTGAAAGTCAGATGGGGGAAATTCACCTTTCACTTCCATAAATTTGCTAATGAAGGTTGCATCTTGCTTAAGAGTCTCGTATGTCAGAAATTCTTGCCTCCTCGAGCCTGGGAGTAATGCAAGAATCTCCCTACCATGGGCAATAGGAAAAGCGATGTGCTTAGAAATCCCCCCGATTGTGACACCCTACTGCGCTCTGGCCAAATCTCAGTCCATGTGTCGGGGAAGAGACATGGATTGTAGATACAACAGTGAAAACATCCATTCCATGTTAGGGAGAAAGAAACGATGTTCCCCAATATGACAGGGAAAATTATAATTCCTGTGAAATAGGATCTCTTCATTCTCCTCGATGGCATCTCCATAAAAGAATACCAGTTTCCTAATAGGCGACAATCATTGGATTCAAATCTCCCATCTGAGATGAGCTCCCGCAATGTAGAGGCAGCACTCTTGATTAAACATGCTTGGCGTTCCTCGTTCATACTGATAAATGCGGGGATGGTCTTCTGCAGGCTGAAGAGAAGAATGGGGTCGATGCCACCAACATGCCCGAAATGATTCCTTTTGGTCAGAGGAATCGAGAAATACCTCACTGCAAAGAAGAGAACGCAATATCAGAACTCTGAAAAAACAGTGAAATTACACTATTGGAATTAAATGCGAGGCTCAACGCACGAGATCCGCTTCCTATGACCAAAACATGAGGCTCACATGAAGCCCGCGTCCAGACTCCATACTTAGAAATTTTTTTCTGAGTTTGCAGACTCAAACACGAATCTCCCAAATAAGACCCGCGTTCAGAAGTATCAAGACACAGAATCTATTGGACTCGCGTTCAATTCATAGACGAGAGGGTCGTATTGACAAAGTAATGCGAGGACCGCGTTCACAAATCAAACGCGGAACAGCAAGATCCGCGTCGACTGATCAACTTCAATAGAAATTTTTGAAACTTCAAAGAGAAGTTAAGAGGGCAAAGCCTCTCGTGTTCTCAATGATGAAAGCCATTTAAAGACTTTTTACTTGAAATGGGGGCTTTTTGACGAGGAACACCACCCATTTGAGGCTCGAAGCAGCGACGCTGGAAGATGAAGCGACAATCTTTGCTTTTGGAGCCATTACCACTGTGAAAATCTTTGAAAAAGATTGGAAAAAAGCTCAAAGCTTTATAGGTTTTGAGAAAGCACAAGAGTTTTAGACGTGAGTCTAGTCGAAGATGACAAATAGTCAAAGTGAATTGATAGTTGAAATACCCGGATCTTTTATAGGCCTTCCAACGGTTGAGATACGTGGCACGTATCTCGAGCTTAATCAAAGCCAAACACGCGTCCCAAGTGGAGCCTGTGTTCGCAGTTCAAAGCATCTAACGTGATGTCTGCGTTCCAAGAGCCACATCTCAATGAGGGCCGCTACTCAATATCAATCAAGGGCTGCATCTCTACATCAATCAAGGGCCACGTCTCAACATCAATCAAGAGCCGCATCTCTTTAACATTGAGAGTCGCGTCTCCACCTCTATTGAAGTTTGCGTCTCCACTTGATCAGTGTGACAACTGCGTCTATGAGGGCTGCGTTCTCCACACACACAAGGAGTATGTCCCTACTTCTGCAATCAGTTCAAAAGTACACTGGCAAGAGCAATCGACAACATCCGTTCAATAGTACACCGATAAGCAACTAGAGCTTATAACAAGTGCTAAACTGAGTTTTTAAGACACTTGTGATGATCTTCCGGAGGTTTCAAGCAGTTTAACAGTACACTCATGAAGATCACAATCCATACAGGATCAAGCTCAAGGCATCTCAAAAGATTGCCAGTCCAATCATGGGAAGCCAAATTCAACCAAAATTTAAAGTATTTCAAAATTCGTCCCAGTCAACTGTGGAGTATCAAAAATTTTGGAGGGGGTTCTATAAGCTATCCAAAAATTACCAAGGACAAGTCATCTGACGCGAATCTCACTTCAACACGAAGGTCGCATTTTAAACTGAAATGCGGACCTCACGTCCAGAGAAGCACGAAGACTTCAGATGCAGGTAAGAGTAAACTCGCGTTCAACGCGAGTCTGAGGTAACTCCAACTCCCATTCAACGGGAGTCTGAGTAACTCCGCGTTTCATGTCAAGCACGAGTTTGAGCAACTTGGCGTTTCAATTCAGACGCGGGTTTGAGAAACCCTGCGTCTCACTTCAAGTGTGGCTCTGAGCAACTTGGCGCTCTACTTCAGACGCGGGTCTGAGAAACCCTGCGTCTCACTTCAAACGCGAGTTTGAGCAACTCCGCGTTCTGAGACGCTCGCGTTTACAACAAGCAATGCGAGGTCCGCGTTCAGCGCAAGACCCACATTTCTGTTGTAATTGACCCCCATTACTGGGTTAATTAACTTCCCATATAATAGGGAGTTAATCCCCATTATGGAGGGATTTTAGGGGACGACAATAGCCCTATGCCTCCCTATAAATAGCCTGAGTTGCTATGAAGGGAAGGGACGACTTCTTTAAAATCAAGAGAACTTCTTTGAATCCAGGCTGTTTTTGAATCCAAAGAAAGTACTTTTAGAGAAAAGGAGAAGGAGTAGTCAGTGAACTCTAAATACTTTATGTGTTAAAAAGAGGGTTCCTCTCTGATTAGTCTTTAAGAGCATCCTGAAGAGAAGTTAGACAGTCGACCAGTCAACGGAGAACAAGAATCACTCTCTACCACCACTCAAAGAACCCAGTTTTAAACAAAGGGACGAACCGCGTCTTCTTCCCTCTTTTGTAATCAGAATTGTTCCGCTGTAATTTTCAGCCACTTAAAGAAATCTTACACCAACCAAGGCATTTTTCTGACCAAACATGATTGTCTTCAGTGACACCTGTATTAGGTTTGGTTTTATATGGAAGATGTTTTCAAAATAATGGGCATCCCTGGATTCAACTATAGTATTTTTGGATATGTCACTAATCTCAGAATTGATAATTAGAAACCTATTAGAATAGTTATCTGATGCATATCTTATGAATATTTCATTTACTGTCTTTAGGCCAATCTTCTTTCTCTTATTCTCAAGAATCTTAACTCTTGCTAGGCATCCCCACACTTTCAAGTGATTTTTTAGAATTTTTATTCTTCTATATTGTGTAAGGAGTTTTTGAAAGGTATTCTATTTAAGATATGACAAGCAGTCACGAGGGCTTCTCTCCACAAGTTCTCTGACACATAAGTGCTAATTAACATTGAGTTGATCATATCCATCATTGTTCTATTCTTCTCTTTGCTACTCTATTAGACTGAGGAGTATAAGTTGCATTCATCTCATAAATAATTCCAACTTCTTCACAGAATTATTTTAACTCATTAGAAGTGTACTGATCACCTCTATCTGATCTAAATATTTTAATTTTCTTTTTTAATTAATTCTCATCCTTTACCATGTAGATTTTGATTTGTTAACCACTTCATCTTTAGTCTTAATAAGGTAGAGGTGAGAGTACTTTGAATAGTCATCTATGAAAATAATAAAATATTTTTTTGCCTCCTCTAAATGTTTTTTCAGAATCACAGACATCACTATGAACGAGTTTTAAAGTTTCAGAATCTCTATCAATAGTTTTAAAAGGTTTCTTAGAAAGTTTAGCTTCTACACAGATTTCACATTTGTCATTATCTTTGATGTTTGTCTTGGGAATCAAATTGAGATGCATGATTCTTTTAATTGAGTTGTAATTCACATGTCCCAAGCGTCGATGCCAAGTGATAGAGGGTTCAACATTCAGAGTTATCGGAGATGCAAGAGTAGAATTTTTGACATTTAATTTAAATAATCCATCACATAGGAATCCTTTTCTAATAAATTTCAAACCCTTAGTTATTACAACTTTATTTGATTCAAATACAAGCTTATAACCTTGTTAGCCTAATAGAGATTCACTAATCAGATTTCTCCTAATCTCAAGTACATGGTGGACATCCTGCAGAGCTAAGGTTTTCTTGGATGTCAGCTTTAAGTTGATTCGACCTATTCTGAGAACAGGGGTTATAACATTGTTCTTCATGGTCACATTTTCTCTACCTGAGGCCTGATAGGTGGAAAATAATGATTGATTAGAGCAGACATGTATGTTAGCTCCAGTGTCAATCCACCAATCATTTATTGGTAAGGTCAAGTTCACTTTAAGAGTGTAGAGTACTGACCTGAAAGCAGTTTCAGCAAAACTGAAAGTCAGCATATTGACTTGAAATTTGAGTGTCGAAGATCCCCTTTCTAGGTTTGGGTGGCTCAGTCTTCTTGTAGAAGCAGTCCTTGACTAGATGATTGGTCCGACCATAAAAAAAAAGCAAGCACGTCGTTCAGTTTCCTCTTGAAAGTTTTATTCTGGTTTTGGTGAAAAGGGCGGTACTTTATGAACATGAGTTTAGTATCACTATTGGGTTTTTATTCTATATTGTTTACTTTAGGCTTTGATTCAGATTCGGCTTTCTCTCTCAACCTATGTTGTTCTTCAATTTTAATCGAGTTTAGTACTTGGATGAGGGTAAAATCTCCTTGAGTATGACTAAGTGTTTTTGCAAAGTCTGTCCAAGTATCAGGTAATTTATCTAAGAGGCAAGTAATCTAAAATACCTCATTAAAGGTAGACCATTGGTTTTAAGCTGTTGTATTAGGTTCTCAAATTCATGAATTTGTTCATTCATCGGTTTGAATCTACCATTTTGGATTTGTTAAAATCAAATGCTTTAAATCTTTTTATACCAGTATCATTTAGGCCATATTTCTTTTCTAGAGTATCGCAAAGAGTATTGGGACTAGTGATTGTATAGTAAATGTCATATAGTCTATCTGATAGTGCTCCTAAAATTTTATGCAGGCAATAATATTCAATCTCTTGAGGTGTTCTAGGAGTGGGGACAAATTCTGTAGTTGAGCTCTGCCTACTAGTTGGTCTGGAAGAAGAAGAGATGTCATTTTCAATGGCTGACATTAGATTTAATATTGCCAACCAAATCTCATTTGGTTCTGCAACTAACGGAAGTTGTTGCCATCAATTTCTGCCTTTGCCGAGAGAATCTCACTTGTAGTCATAATCTGATGAAGCATAAATAATTTATTATGCTACACACATATAGTCCAATTTTCATTCAGAATATAAGTAAATAAGAGAAGAGGTAAAGAGGTCACTTCCCTTTTCATAATCGCATAGGTGGTCAACTCTTTAAATTTATTATAATTCAGAAGATAGATAAAATCATGATAACAATGTACTATATAATCATTGGTATTTTATGCTTGAATGGTTGGTATGATTACGTGATAGATCAATATTATCAACATGAGATTATTAGCATGATTCTTTGATTTATAAAAATAAATAACATAATCTTGATAGCATAAGTCCATAGTATGAAGACATTTTTCAGGATATATAGTATCACATCATTTAGAATATTTGATAATATAGTATCATATAAATTATAGTGTAAGAAACATGTAAATTCAAATAACAAAATTATCATATCGCATATCATGATTATTTCCAATAACATGATTATTTCGCATAACATGATTTTTTTATAAAGTTATAAATAATAAAAGTAGCATAACATATCATGTATTATCGTATCAAATCGATTGGAAAGCGTGATTGTATTAAATTTTATTCTTGGAATGTTGAAAAAATGATAGATCTGAAGCTACTTAATTAAAACAATAATAAATATTTAAAATCTGAATCAGAGTAGTTAAAGCATTAGAGAAAAAAGAGTTTGGTCTGATGATTGAGACGTGCTGGGCACTGTCTCAAGAATCAAATTGCCCCCCCCCCCCCCCCCCCCATCGTGCACGACTTCAGACAATGATCTATGAGATACAATGATCATCGGTCAGGTGACCTCCTTCTCATCAGCACGGGCTCCAAGAAGGCTTTTGCGAATTCTTTTAAAACTTTTTGAGAACCAATAGAAACTGAAAGCTTAAAAGAGAAGAAATCTGAGAGTGAGAGAGAGGAAGAAAGTTGCATCGATTTTGTTGGATTTATTTTTACTCCAAGGGAGGTGATATTTATAAGCTCATGAAAGAACTTGTTAGGTTTAAAATTAGACACATGGAGAAAATGTGTATAATAACTTGTCATAATTAAAATGTCTTTAATTGGCTAGCAATTGATTAATTGCATGACAGCCATAATTAAAATGTGTTTAATTGGTTGACAATTGATTAGTTACATGTAGCCATATTGGAAATGTGTTTAATTGGTTGACAATTGTATGTTGATTACATTTGAAATTAGCTGGCAATTAATTGCAGCTTTCACAATAAAAACATGTTAAAAAAATAAAAAGAAAAAAAAATGAGGTGAAAGAATATGGCAATTCAAATCAAGCTTTAAATTACAATAATCCAACACTCTTTTCTCGCTCCTCCATTGTCTTCCACAACAACCCCGGGCTAACGAACCCCCCCCCCCCCCCCCCCCAAAAAAAAACCCGCTTCCCCACACGCCGACTACCCCTTTGCCTCCTCCCCCCGATCTCCCCTCCCCACCCGCCCTCCACCCTCCTCCCCTTCCCCGCCCGCCCCCTCCCCCCTCCCTCGAGTTGTTCGGCGAGGGGGCCGGGCTGGGAAGGGTAGATCGGGTGTTTTGGGGGGGGGGGGGGGGTGTTGGGTGTTGGAGGAGGAGAAGAAGAAGGCATGTTGAGCATTTTTGAATTTTTTGCGGGTGCCTTAATCCTAGGGTTCCATTCTCATTTTCTTGGGTGGCAATATCCGCTCCCTTTTTGAATCGATTTTCATTTCACCATGCTAACCTCATTTCTTACCTTGTTCCCCTAGTTCCACCACAAATCTGACTCCATATCACATCACTTGGGTTGGGACACTAATTATCATGCAATGTTGGTTTTTGACAGTTCTCCTGAGAATCAGAACAAAACAAAGACAACTGTAAATAAATATGATATAGAGGTATTTCCCCCATTTTCACAAAATTTTAGAGCATAAAAGTATAAAACTCAAATAAGCAACAAACAAGCAGTTAACTAGAAGTCTAGGGAGGTGCTGGCATGACATTACTTACCACAATCAAACACAATGTGCCATTCAAAGTACCATATGTTGGTGTTTCAACTCGACCTCTGGAGGAAACACAAAAATTCATATATATCAGACCTTGCAGACTGTCTTAGGTCCCCTACAATTCGTTTTGCAGGACCAAACTAAGACTATATATGCGTTTATATATGAGGATTTTCTTAAATCCTTTAAAGAGAAGAAGGTACCTTCAGGAGGCTGAACAAGTTTACGGTTGTGGGGTGGTGACATCTCCTTCTTCAGCTGGTCCAGTGTGTCTTCCATGGTATACTCCCGCTGCCAATTTGCCAGTAGACCAAACTTCTTTGGTTCTTCGCTAAATCACTTGAGCCCTGAGACATTTTCGCTGCCGGTTTCCCTTACAGCGATTTCAACCATGGAGATATGATCGAAAACAAATCAGTGGGGCCATGCCGGTATGACAAAATATGCGTTAGAAATGTAACCCCCGTGAAAAAAAAAAAAACTGGACCGAACTTCTAATAAGCTGACTGCACAACAAATGTAGCCTCGGCCAGTCCAAATGATGTTCACCTGAGTAAAAAAGATATTAGTTCATATCCTAACCAACACCACCTTGAAGATAATACAGATTCGATCATCTAATGTGCAAAGCAGTGAAATGATCTCTTAAAATACCCAACATAACACCCTAAGTAACTCGAGCATTTAAACTTCATAACACATGATTTAAAACACAGCATACACATATAAGCCCCATCTTAAAACACTCTGTCTAAATTGTCTTTCATGAATTCTGCTCAATGTAACAAAATCGGTTATTCGAGTTTTGGATTTGGCCGAGAGGGACTGCGTCAGCGTCCTGAAGCTGAACAACTAAATACAGGTTACATTTACCAATCCATTTGCGTGATAAATATGTAATTCCAGCAGTTCCATGTGTATTTCAATGATTTTATTCAGTTATTGTTTTCTATATTTTATTTCAGATGCAAACATGACACAGTCAACACTTCCTTCTTTTAAGACCAGAATATCTTCATAATCTCTGTTAGGAGACCCCTCTGCCAGTGAGCTGCTGATTGTACTATCATGTTCTAGAATGACAGAGAGTAGGACAAATAAAATTAATCAGCAACTAAGGCTTACCCTATGTTATGAAGCACATAGGGTCATTTTTTGAAACATATTTAAGGATTTAAAAGATTATCTAATAAAATCATATTGTTTATTCTTCATTCTAAAACTATTCAGCTTCTGCTGAGTCAACGGAAGAGATTATCCATAATACGAACTTTTGGTTTATAAAACACTTTCTTATCAAGATTGAGTCTGAGGTGCCTTTTAATCCAAGTGCTGAAGCACTACGACGACCAAAATACCATAAAATTTGTACATTTTAGAATCTCTCTACATACAACTAATGATCTTTGTCATGTACTTAAAAAAAAAGAAGAAGAATACCTGAGAAAATATATCAAAAAAAATCATAACCATACTGACTTAAATTTGAACCTAGGCCTCGGCACAACCGTGAGAGTCTTTAACCCCTGGGGGGTATAGTGACACTCAAAAACCTGAAATAATATCTGTTTATCTAGTTCCAATAGAAGTAATTGAAAACATCAAGGAACGTAGTGATTTACATACAAAAGCAAGAATATTGCAATGAGATAACTACATGAGTCGTAACTGGCCGTAATTCGTAATTGTAATTGGTAAAGTGTTTTACAATTGTAAATGAGTTACATGTATGTAAATTTTACGGTGTTTGATTGGTAATATAAAATTGTAAAGTGGGAAAGTGTATTGTACTTTACGGTATTTGGTTGTCGTAATGTATAAGTCGTAAGTGAAAAAGTTGACCACAAAATTAACTATTTGGTGATTTTAAAAGTTTTAATACTGCAAATAAATATTAAAAAAGTTAAATATTAAAAAATTTTAATATTAATATAAAAAATATTACAAATTTGTATGACCACAAAATTAACTGTAACTGGGCTGTAAGTGAGTAGTAACTGGGTTGCAAGTGAGTGTTAGTTGAGTTACGTAAGTCTTTTACGAATTACGGTCCAAACAAACGCCGTAGTTGTAACTGGGTAGTAAGTCATTTACGAATTACGGAGTTTTACGCGAAAAAAACGGCCCCGATCAGTATTTGATGAAAGGGCATTACTGAAGAGTCAGTACCTGAAATGCCAAATGAAACCAAGACTGAGGGTGCACGGAGGAGCCAACAACATGAAGATAATAGCAAATGAGTAGTGTCATTTCCTTTACCAGGTGACTGGGTTTCAGTTATCTGGTATTAATTAAACAAGTTCCTATACCACAGTCTAGTCAGGATAGTCAAAAGATATTTTAAATAAAATATATTGTATGGTATCAATAATTATTTTTAATTAAAAGGTTAAATTGCTGGATGCTAGCAATTATGACAATGGTCTCAGTCGTGATATCCCAATGTGCAGTATCATCCTAAATATTATATACCTGAAAAAGAAAACTACTGCTTACAATATAGCAATTTTATTCTTAGAAAATAATTATGGTCAATTATAGAACAAACACAATATAAAGTTGTTAACAGGATTGGCACAGCTTGACATTATTATGATCAAAGAAATTTTAATAAATTTGAATGACATTGTATTGAGAAGTAATTTGGGATCAATGATATACATTGTGGACTGATTATTGTCCCTCTCCAAGAACGCATAAAATGTCATCTTCATCATCCATTCCACAGCTAACAGCGCCATCTCCAATACCCTTCTCCCCACGTTCAAGTTCCTTAAGCAATCAAAAGTTCCGAGGTACTGCGTGTAGCGAAATTGATATGCTCTGATACCAATTGTTATAGCAAATCGGTGCTTTACGATACCAATTTGTTACTCCCAGGATCGATGTTTGTGGCAATATGATGAGACTAGTAAAAGAAAAACTGTTGTAAAGCAAACTAGCAATACGTAGATAAAAAGAGCAATAAGAAATAGTATGAGAATTTAACGTGGTTCAGCTCAAATTTGGCCTACATTCACGGGGAAAGAACTTGAGAGAGTTTGATTAATAATTTTGATACAAAGAGATCTAACCTTCCTCTTGATGTAATAAGAGTATTCATCTTCCTTCTTAATTTAGATCTAAATTACAAAAGTATTATCTTATCTCTCTGTACCTTCATCCTTCTCCTCACTTTCTTGGCTTCTTTGGCGTTCTTCACCTTTTTCTGTGTCTTCTTTATTTCTTTTTCTGTATCTGCCCTAGTCGACTAGTCTGGTACGTTAGTCGACTTATAAACTTTATAAGTTGATTAATCCACACCTAGTTGGCTTGCTTCTTCTTCTTCAAACCATCATCATCTCCAACTCGATTGGATCTTCTTAGACCATCATCTCCTCTTGAAAACAAAGTAAAATCTTAACAATGTTCTCTTATATTTGCTTCATGCCTTTAGTAAAACATCTTGAGATTTTGGATTACTATTTTAATTCTTTTCTTGAATGTAATCGTACTGTGAAGTCTTTAACTCTTGTCCCCTCTCCCCGTAGCCTTTGGCTAATTTTCTGCCATGACTTGGGTCATATCGGGCCTTACCCAAATGCATCATTTCTCCTTCTCCTAATACTTTGACCCGATTCACGTCCTGTTGTAGTCTTTTTTAAATCTCTACCTCGCGATGAGCTCCATTCCAAGCTTATCCCTGAAACTCCACCTTGAACTGGGTTTCATTCTTTCAGCTTGTATAACCCTCCACACTTCTCTTCTTTCAGCATTACCCTGTCTCCTTGGCTAATTATGACGACGCCTTGTTGCATTTGAATCTGGCATCTTTCTTCGTCGAACGCCCTTATGGATATTAGATTGTACCGTGCCTCCGGGACATACCAAACCGCCTCCAGAGCGCACAATGTTTCATCTCTTTCTGTAATCTTAACTGTCCTAGTGCCGATGATCTTGCAAGCCGAGCCATCCACCATCTTGACAATCTCTTCCTTCTTTCCAACCAATGAGTTGATCAACCCTTTATGAGAGCATACATGAATCATACTACCTGAATCAAATATCCAGTTTTTACCTTGAGAAATGTTGTCTTCAACATAAGAAACCATTAATACTTCAGTGTCATGTACACTACTTGCTACGTTTGCCTCCTCAGCTTGCCCCTTCTTCTTCAACCATTCTTATTGATATTTGCAGTTATTCTTCTAATGGACTTCCCTGTGACAAAAGTGGCATGCCTTTAACGAGTCCGGACCTTTCTTTCCTTCTCCTCTTTCTTTCCTTCCCGTGATCACTAAACTCGATCATGTCTGCTCATCTTGATTTGGCTTTCTTCTAATCTCATTAGACAAGGGAGTTGACGTGACCTCCTCCAAGATGAGAGTTTCCTTACCGTAAGCCTGGTGGTGATGATGTAATCATATGACTGTGAAAGCGAACTGAGAAGTATCAACATCTTGTCCTCCTTGTTGATCTTGACATCAACAGTTAGAAACTCGCTGATGATCTTATTGAAAAACTTTAGATGTTCCAACACTGTTGTCCCTTTGTTCATGCATAGCCCATATAGTTATTTTTTGAGATACAATTTGTTAGAGAGGCTTTTCGTCATATACAATATTTTTAACCTTAACCACATTCTGTAGCCGTTTCTTTATCCATCAGGTTGTACATCACGTCATTTGTGAGATAGTTGGATTGTGCTTACCGCCTTTAGATCCATCTCCTCTCAATCCTCATCTAACATACCTGCAGGTTTTGATGACTAATCTTACAAGGTCATATGAAGAACCTGTTGCACCAGCAATGCCTTCACCTTCTTTTTTCATAAATGAAGTTTCCTCTGCCATTGAACTTCTCGACCTCGAACTTTGTCGTAAAACATCCTATCTTCAACATATCGCCCTTCATCAACTTTTAGCTCTGATACCATGTAGCAAAATGGATATGCTCTGATACCAATTGTTATAACAAATCGGCCCTCAACGACACCAATTTGTTACTCCTGGCATCTACGTTTGCGGAATTTGACAATATGATGATATTTGCAAGAGAAAAACTGTTGTAAAGAAAACTAGTAATACCTAGACAAAATAGTAATAAGAAATAACATGAAGATTTATCATGATTCAGCCCAAAATTGGCCTACGTCTATGGGAAGAGAACTTGAGAGAGCTTTATAAATAAACTTGATACAAAGAGATATAACATTTCTCTTGATGCAACAAGGGTATTCACCTTCCTTCTTAATCTAGACCTAAATTATAAGAGTATTATCTTATCTTTATGCACTTTTACCTTGCTCCTCTCTTTCTTTGCTTCCTTAGTGCTCTCCACTTTTTCTGTGCCTTTTCTGTTTCTTTTTATGTATCTACTATAGTCGTCGACTGGTCTGAAAGTACACCTAGAGGGAGGTGAATAGGTGTAGTGCTAATCTAATGACAAATAATGCGGAATTAAAATTTTTTACACTAACAAAATTAACCACAAGTGATATCCAAAGAGTGAAGCCGAATTTCTAGTGAAAGATTCTAGAACTTCTCTTTAAGATTCCTCTAGATTAAGAGTTCAGAGCTTCAATAGCTCTCTTAGAATGATACAAGTATAAGCACAATATCAAGTATGTATAGATGAACAATAATAGCATTGCGAGATATAAAGAGAGTAGAGTTTAGAGAGATAGCCAAACACAAATACAAGGATATGTTTCAAGGTTCAAGCACCAAGCCGTTATCCCAAAGGCCCTTCACCTTAGTTTTAATGATGATTAATTTATGAGGTTAAATTACTAGTGATCTTGTGTTTATTAAGTTTCAGTTATTGATCAAGATTTTAGTAGGTGTTTAGCTTGAACAAAGGATTCAAAGTCAAGTTTTAAAGTTATCACGTGTTGATTCAAGAGCTCGCGCTTCAAAATCGCATCTAGAACTCAAGAGGAGTCAAGCTCATGGATCGTGTTTGGATCGAGTCATCTTGGAGAAGAAGACCTACATGAAGACTTCGGCCTAGGTTGTTTAGTTTAGTGTTTAGATCTTGTGTAAAGATAGTTTAGTTTTAATATGCTCAAATATACACACACACAAGTTCAAAAGTTTATTGGGTTCGGTTTAACCGGTTTTTGAGTTTCAAACATACATATATCATTTTCATGAATAGATAGAATCAAAACAAGTTTACATGGTTCATATGTATGTTAGATTTCATCCATATGCATCTATACTTTATATGTTTACAAAAACTTATTTTGATGTATCTAATTCATGATTTAAAGTTTTGTTTTTATCAAAACTTAGTTTGAGATTTATAGTAAAAAAAAAAGATATATCATTTATATGTGTGTTGGATTCTATCCATACACACTATGTTTAAAATGTGTTTCAAATATCTTGTTTTTATATCTATATAAGTTTGAGGAAAAATCAAATTTCCATTAAAAATTTGGTTTTCAGAAAATGCGATTTTCAGTTTAAGCTTTAAGTTCTATGCCTCAAAAATAGTTCACATTATTTGTAATATGTGTTGATTTTTATATCATACATGTTTGTACTTTAAATAGTTACATGAATTTTTTTTGTGAAATTTACGAAATTTTATGAGAATTTATAGGTATTTTCAAGACTACATTTTTAGCCCTATAAAACAGTTTTCTGGGCTGCTAACGGTCGACCGACCGGTCGATCGAAGCTGAGATCGGTCGACTGACCGGTCGACCGACGTGGACAAATATGCACAGACTTTAGTGGTCTACTGAACAGTCGACCATTCTAGAGAGCTTGCTCTCTGGGTTTAGCCCCGGTCGACCGAGCGGTC
The DNA here is from genome assembly GCA_038442645.1 of Agave tequilana. Taxonomy (NCBI): domain Eukaryota; kingdom Viridiplantae; phylum Streptophyta; class Magnoliopsida; order Asparagales; family Asparagaceae; genus Agave; species Agave tequilana. Next base: position 73,416 of record JAVJIF010015682.1, read on the forward strand.
GACCGAGCCAAAGAGAACGCTCTCTGGTTTTTACCACAGTCGACCGGGAAATCGACTAATAGGCTAAGCCTTGGGGGCGGTTGATCGACCAGTCGACCGACAGCCTCAAATGGTCAAAAATTCGACCGTTGTCCGGTCGACCGGGCAGTCGATCGACAGGCCATTCTGGCCTAGATCTGAGCCCCAACGGTTATATTTTGGATCCCCTATAAATTGGGGTCCTTGAGGCCAGTTTTAGACAAGATTTTCAAGAGCAATTTTTTTCTGCTTTCTCAAGTATTTTTAACAAAATTTTCAAAAGAAGTTTTTGTGCCAAAACTCTTATCTTTATTTGTTTCAAAATTTTTGGAAAATCAAAGAAAAATAAGTTTTGGGAAATCTAGTTTTGTTCTTCATTTCTTCATCTATCAAGAAGTTTTCCCAAGAGTTTTCTTTGTGTTTTCTTTTCAAAAAAACTTTGTGTACTAACATATTTGAGATTTTCATTCAAAATCTATCCTCTACGATCTTGTATTGTGAGAAGAGTTGTTTGTGATTTTTCAAGATCACCAAGAGTTGTTTGTGATCCTTGTGATCACCAAGTTATATTTTTCTTTACTTTGTGCTTGGCTTTATGCCTACCTCTTATGTAGAGGTGTGAGTGAGAGTTAAAGTTGTGTACTTCTTATAATTTCTCGGTGGAGGTTCCTGTGTGGAAGGTTCTATGTGAACTTAGTGGATAGTTGAAATCTTTTTGTGTGAAGGCGGGGACGTAGAGCAGTGCTCGAATCTCGAAACATATCCTTGTATTTTTGTTTGATCTTCTATCTCTCAATTCTCATCTCTCTCTTGCATCATTATTATTGTTCATATTCATATACATGTTAGATATTTTTTGTATTCTCATACTTGTGTTCAATCAAGAGAGCTATTGAAACGCCTCAACTCGTAATTTGGAAAAATTGTGAGGAGAAGTTTCAGAGCCCTTCAAGGCGAATTGGACTCACTCTTGGTTACACTTTGTGTGTTAGCAATTTAGTTTTTAATACCGCATTATTTGTCCTAGATTAGTACTACACCTATTCACCCCCTATATGTATACTTTCTATTGGTATCAGAGCTAGTACTCTTGATATTCGGTTTAACCATCTCGGAGTGAGATCCTTATTTGCTAATCTAGTTGTTACTTTGCACACATATAGTTTACACTCATAGATTTTCTTGCTCCTTCCATGTATGATGTTTCTAACGTCGATATGTGAAAGTTTAAGATGAGTTCTTACCTCAAAGCCCTAAGATTGCATGTCTATCTTACCACTACCAAGAAATCTTATCTTGATAATGATAAGTATTTAGAGGCTAATACACAAGTCATAGAGAAACTTAAGCACACACTTAGAAAAGAACATTTTTCTTTGATTTCTCACTCTAGTTCCGCTCTGCAGTGTAAAACACATTGACTTCTCCTAAGGAACAAACGACAAACATTTTGGAGAAAGAATGACGAAGTGTGCAACATGGTCTAAGGGAATAACTCTCTTGAAGTAAATTCAAATACTCATCTAGATGATAGTGCTACCTCTTTCAATGATCATGATGGCATGATGCTCATGCTTTAAATGAAGAGCTTTCTAAGTTTTGTGAAAACTTGCTTTCAAAATATAAACTTTTGAAAAGCAAGAGTTTTGAATTAAAGAAAAAAAATAAAAACTTATTTTCAAAACTTGATATGGTTTTGCAAGAGAAGGTTGAGATTTCAAATGAAAGGGATTCATTGAAAGCCGAACTTGATTTTGTTTCAAAAGAAAATGAGATTTTAAAAAATAAAAATAATTTTAATGTTGTTTTGAAGAAGAATGCTATTTTGTCTTCAAAACTTGATTTGTTCTTCAAAACTTGATTTGTTTAAAAGAAAATAATTCTTTGAAAAATAAAATTGCTTTGATTTCAAAAGAATTAGATTTTGTTTCAAAGGAAAATTTCTTTGAAAAATAATTTTGATGCTCATATTTGTCATGATTGTATTTCTTCATTTTCTTATGATAAATATCTTGCATGCTCTACATCTTCTTCAAGTATTGATAATGATTTTTGCATGTTGGAAAAGACTGTAGATTGTTTGGGCTCCACTTTGAACCAATGTGTCTGAACCACACAAAGTTAGAATCCATGTTTCAGAAGAAACATGCTTCACATATGCATGCACACTTTTCACGACGTACACATGCTTCTCATATTCACACACATGACACTATGTATGCTAGTGTGTACATTTGTACACATTGTGGACGTACGGTCCATCTAGCAAAATTTTATTATGTTAGAATACATGTTTTAAATTTTGTAATTAAGAATGTTTGAGTTAGGAAAGGTACTAACCCTCATGGACCCAAGAAAGTGTGAGTACCAAAATTCACTCCTATTGTATTTGATGTAGGTATGAGCTCTCACAAAATGTGAAAGTATTGGTGCCTTGATGGTGGATGCATTTCGAGCTAAATAATCATATTATCACTTTCAAGGGAGGTTTGGTGGAAGAACCACCATACTTTGGAGACTTAGAGACTAGTTCATTTGGTTTTGGTAACTACCTCTAACACTTTATTTTTATTTACATACTTTCTTATTATTTATTATTAGCACGTATTGGTTTTCTTGCTCATTAGGATTAAATGCAACAATTATTTGACTTGTAGTATACATATATAGTATTTGAGATACACCCAAGTTTATATGGATCATATCTTTGTGTTTTAAATTATTGTTTAGCTATTATGTATATCCTAATATTGATAATACTTGCATTTATACTAATGATTATATTTATTTATTTACTTTATTTTGATGTTTTTGTGTTTCATGTCTTGATTACATGTTTAAATGTAACTTCAATTAAAACTTGTGTTTATACTTATACAAGTAGTGAGCTACACTTGATTATTATGTTTGAGTGCTTCATTACTCATGTGTACTTATTACATGTATTTGTATAACTTAGTTTTGATGATTATTTCATTTAGACTTGTATTGTCTATATTATATATGTTTTCATAATATATGTTCAGCTTCAGGTATATGTAAATTTTGACCAAACTATATGATATACATGTTTTTATCCTTGAGTAACTATATTAAATATCATATACTCTTTTGAGGACTCATTTCATGTTTGGATATGTATGTGTACTTTAGTTTTGAAAAAACATACATATACCTTGAAGTTTGTTTAGTTTTTAACAAAAATTGAATTCCTCACATTTTATGATTTCATTTTATTTGTTTTGATTGAGCTTCATTGTCTTTTCTCCGTGCATATATTTCTTACATAATTTTTGTACACTTGATATCATTTGTTTACTCATGATCATGAATTCATGAGAATCTTTGTGCCTCATAGTTTTTTGAGTGTCAATTATTGTGTAGTTAGCATGTTTTCATGAGATATATATTTATTTTTTACCTTACTTGAAGAATTTTGTACTAGTTTTTAAAATTATCATAAAACTAGTTTGTATTCTTCAAATGGTAGAGTTTTCAACCCATGCTAAAATTATTTTCAAAATAGATAATGTAATGTGGATAGAGGATTGAGTTCAATCTTATGGGCTATGCATTGATCGCCTCTAAATTCAGGTAAACGTGCCAAAGATTCAAGATAAGTTATCGGCTAAAAGAAGTAAGTTTTCTTTCCTTCTTTCTTTTGATTTCTTATCTTAGTGTAGAACACACTTTCAATCACAACTCCTTTTTCTTTACTCTTTTTATTTCTTCCTTTAACTTAGTTTTTCACTTTCCAAAATCACAATCTTCGCCGATCTACCACTTTCACAAATTAATATAGCTTGTTTTCTTTTCTTTTTAAATATCAAAGAATAACTTTAACCAATTTTAGTAACTTTAAAAGAAACTTACTTAATGCTTCCATCGCAAGTCCCTTCTTGTGGATCATGATCTGCATAGCCACTTGCTATAGCGGTAGAATTGAGAACTTTGTACTTCTATTCTTCATTTTTAAAATTCTGCATTTTCTATGCAGGTTTTATTCAATCAAATTTTGGTGTCGTTACCTGAGAGAGATGGTAAGTAACTCTTTTTTATTTACTTTGTTGGTTAACTTTCTTCTCTATTTTGGTGTACAGATACTAATTTCTAGATTCTAATAGCTACAAAACATAAACAACAGTACTGTGCCTCTGCTCTAGAAAATAGAGCACAGTTGCTCTCTGCATTGCCACAGTTTGCATGACAATCAGAGTGATTACTCACTCTGTTTGATTGTAGATTGCTTGAATTGAAAATTTTAGTATTCTGTAGTATTTATTTTCTTATTTAACTGACTATGTACACTGAATTAAGTCAACAGTAATTTACACTGACTTAAGTCAACAATAACTTGGTATTTGTAAATTCTAAAAACAATTTAGGTTTTGCATTTAGGCACGTGTCTGTTTCGTTACATTTTCTATTTAATGTTGAAGAGTGCTAGAGCCAAGGTATGTGTGCATAGCATTTAGTATAGAATTCATTCTTATATGAAATATTGCTTGAGTGTTACTTTTTTGTTATATACTTGTATATTGCACTAAAATGAATTAAGGGCTTGTCCTATAAACAAGATAAGGTGAGAAGTCATTATCCTCTCTTAGCCCACAAATAATCTCCTCACTCACTAACTCAAGCCTAACTAAAACTGAGTAGACGTTGGCCCTATCGACATCTCAGACTCAATAGGAGACTAACCTAAGGGAGAAGTTGATTAGAATTTGACTCTTACCAAATCGGTGTCAAAGGTCAGGAATTGAGAGGCGAAATCTTGAAGGCTTATGATTTGGCTTAATTAGGCCCATCGCTTTTAAGCGCGGATATCTTCCACTAATTTTATCCTGATCTGGCTGATTAACTTGTCAGATTCTGTAATATATCCCCGTAGACAGTTTAACTTGTTAGGAGTCGTCTAGGTCTAAAGTTTGCCCTAACTTAGGATAGATTTTTCATTCTTTGTTTGTTTGTTTGCTTGTATTTATTTTTTATTTTTGAATTCTTTGTGATATGGATTACAATTATAATTATTTCAATACATATAGTGATCCCTACGTCACGTCGACCTCTTTTGAATCGGATATTACCAATCCGGCACAATATAAGTTTAACCAACCAAGTATGCCAGATTGATTTTATCCGAATCAATATTGTCCCCAATCCTAGTACTATGAAAAAGATTGAAATAATTATCAGTACTCTTCACCGAGTCAACGGAGATACAACTCCTGTAAGACATATTGTCAACCACCATTCCAACATTCAGCTTTAAATTTTTCTAGTCATGATCAACCCATAAAAAAAAAAAAAATCTGAGGTGACTAAGAGTATAGAAGCCATGATCGAGTTCCAAAAACAAAATTTGAAAATGATGGACTCACAATTCCCACAATACTTCCAAATTTAAATTGTTTACTCCATTTTTCAAGTCTCACAATAAGAAGAAGAATCTACAAACTTAGATAGAAAAATGAAAGACCTGATTAAGTCTGAAAATTATTTTTCTCAATCTCTCAATAGATTAGAAGCACAAATGAGTTGTTTGAACAAAATAGTGAAAGATAGGAATGAGAAAACTCTACCTAACACATTTTCAATCATTCTTGATTGCCCTAGCAATATTGATAGGAGCGAAAAATCATGGTGTCTTGGAGACTTTAACCAGAATCAATTTCATCACACAAACTTGAACTTGACCAATTTCAAATCTTGGATAAATTGGCAAGTTTTTCATTCAATGAGATTGAACTTGAATGTGAATGTGACCCCGATCTCCAACCATGTGATTCAGTTTCCTTCTTCGAATCTATGTTGATTCTGGCATCCTTACACAATTCGGACTAATTTTCTGAGCCAACATTTATTCCCGTACCCATGTTGACTCTGGTATCCTTATACAATTTGAACTAATTTTTTGAGCCAACATTTTTTCCTGTACCCATGATCTAGAAATTGAATCACTAATTTTGGATAGTCACATTCTATTGATGGGAAGAGAATGTGAAATTTTTTCTTTGATTTGACCCAACTATTGAACCAATACCGACTCTCGAACCTACACTTGATTTTTTTTCGAGTTAGTAATGGTTCCCGAACCTATCACTCGTCAGCACAAGTCAACCATTCCACCAAGTCATATTCTTTTGTTGGACATAAGAATAGACCATAATGACTCCATGATGATTTCTCAAGATTTGGCATATGAAAGGGATAAGTTTCATGATAAAATCTTGCATGATCTTATTCATATTGGGATTGTAAATATGTAAATAGAAAAGAGGTCAATAAAGTAGGTTCCTTGAACCACTATATCATCTTTATTAGGTAGCAACGCTTGACCCAATTCGACCACCACCGGAACCACCACCTTGAGGTAACATTTTCCTTCTCTTTCTTACTTTTGATGCATTTATGCATTCATTTATATATTAAGGACAATGCATGAGGTATATGTGGGGGAGGGTTCTAACATAAAATGGTTTTCTTTTTATTTATAAAAAATATACATAACATTTTCTTTGCTTTTAAAAACTTTTTGAAAAGAGAAATAATATTTTGACCTTTTTTTTCTATAGGAAATTAAGTTAATTTTAAGGAATAGGAGAATCATAATTAGGATTTCTTATACTTGGTCAAAATAGATTATTTGTTTGATTTCTAGGGTTAGGGAGAAATTTTAAAAAAGTAATTTAGTCTTGATTTTCACTTTGATGAATATGTATGTTTTATATACTTATGGTTCAAAAACAAAGATTCTTATGTATTATAAAAAAGGAAAAGAAAAAGAAAAAGAATATATATATATATCAAAAATTCTCTGATTAAACTGGGTATTTGTGCTTCATAAAGTATAGGTATATCGCGCCTAAAAATGGTCTATCTTATAAATAAAAATCCTCAATTTGCAGCCTTGTTTGCTCGAGTCCTTGAGTTCTTAGGGTGTTTTCTTACCCAGTACCCTAAGACTGTCCGGTTTGAGAGTCACCGACTAAAGGCTCATTACATAGGCAGATTAGAAAGCTTAATAGAACTAAGAAATAATACCAACAAAAATATGAAAAATAAGACATAAGATTAGAGTTAAAAAATCCCGAGTCAAATTTCACGGTCACAAAAGTGCATATGACTTAGGGTAAAAGTAATGACTAGATAAAAAATATAGTTTGACACCTTATCTTGATTGATAACTAGTTTTTGAATAGAGACTAAGTTTAGGAATGAAAATTTCAGTTTTCCTATAACTTATAGACTACTTGAAGTTTTACAATAATACTTCAAATATTTTCTCTCTTTTTCAAATACTTTTTCGAAAATACTAACACTTTTTTCTTTTTCTTATGGATTTTGGGGGTGTAATCCACTGAAAACCCTCACGAGCCAAAACTCGTCCTCTAGAGGTAACTTAGAGGTTTAATGGCTTGTTGCGCATGCTAAGTGCAACCGTGATTCTTATGAAAGTGAGTTAGACTAGGTTAGTTTTATTTTACTTTTTACTTGTTTTGCTCGAGGACGAGCAAAAGATAGATGTGGGATGTGATAGGTTATTGATATTACATATTTATCGTCGCATTCCGATATTTATGGTATACTAAATACTGCTTTTTAATAGTATTTTTGTTTAAATTAATGCAGGCCTTTATCAAGGGAAAAGAAAAAAAAGAGCCCAAAAGCCCACTTTAATTCTGATTTAATTAAGTTTAAATCTAAATCCAAGATTGGACAAATATACAGAGAGATAAAAGTAACTCCAGCTGAAGATTCATGCATATCAGGGAAGATAACACCAAATGGAGGGTTTAACTCGAATTTTATGGATTCAGTTAGTTAACCGAACATCAATAGAAGAATCGTCAAAATCAGAAGATCAAGTCGAAATCTATTTGGATAAAAGAAAAAAGAGAAAATCATTGAACATCTCCCCCTGGATGTGGCCTATGGCCACAACCAGGCCGCGACTCCGCAGCTTGTTAGTTGAGATAGGGGGAGCATTGCATTTTCAAAGGCAAAAAGAGGACGATTAGGTAGAGATAGATTCTTAGGCTAGTTTTCATTCTAGTTTAGTTTAGGGTTTCATTTTTTTAATGTAATTTTATTCTTTATAAACATAGATAGACTGAGATTCATGTAAATAAGAGAGAAAGATTTATGTTGAGAGTGACACCGATGTAACCTTTCTCCTTTCTTTCATCGTTTTTCTATGCAATCAAAAGGTAACTTGTTTATGTTCTTTTTCTTCTTCTTCTATTTGTATTCTTTTTGGGTTTGATAACAATCCAAATGAGTCTTATAGCATCGATATTATCTTGTCATTATGAGTATCACCGATAGCTCATGACGATGGATTCCTCCTTAAAATCCGTATCATTTTATGCTTGCTCATCGAAGTTCTTAATGATGTAATGTAAATGGAGGATTGAGTTTAATCTTATGGGCTATGGCTGATCGTCTCTGAATCCAGGTAAACATGCCAAAGATCCAAGGTAAGTTATCAGCTAAAAAAGTAAGTTTTCTTTCCTTCTTTCTTTTGTTTCTTATTGTAGAACACACTTCCAATTACAACTCTCTTTTCTTTACTCTTTTTATTTCTTCCTTTAGCTCAATTTTCACTTCCAAAATCACCATTTCTCCTATCTACTACCACTTTCACAAATTAACATATTTATTTTCCCTTCTAAAGAATAAAGAAGAACTTTTAGCTATTTTCAGTAACTTTAAAAGAAACTTATCTAACACTTCCATTGCAAGTCCCTCCTTGTAGATCACGACCCGTATAGCCACTTGCTATAGCGGTAGAATTGAGAATCTTGCACTATTATTTTTTATTTTGAAATTCTATATTTTCTATGCAGGTTTTACTCAATCAGTTAGCCCCAAACATTAGTGAGTCATCCACATATTGGAGAATGGAGATCTTGGCTCCATCCCTGACTTCACCTACTCCCCTCAAAAGATTAGCATGCTTCACTCTTTTACCATCTCACTCAAGATGTCCACCACATCGGTGAACAATAAAAAAGACATAGGGTCTCCTTGTTGTTCACCCTTCTAAAAGATAAAATCTCAGATAGCTTTTCAACTAGTTTGTACAATGTCTAACTTGTCGATACTTCTAAAAATAAGTCGCAGATAGCTTGATAATCAGTTCACATTTTTGCCAAATTGGCTAACTTCGCCACATGGCTAGCTATGCCAGAAGCTCGAAGCTTAGCCTCGCAGTAGGCTACTTTGCCAACTCATTAGCTTCACCAGAAGTTTAAAGTTTAGCCTCACAGTAGGCTAGCTCTGCCAACAGCTTAGCCTCACAGTAGGCTAGCTTCACCAACAGGCAAAGCTTTAGGTCTGTTGACCATTTCAAATCCATTAAGCGAGATTAATGAGCAAACCCCCCACTAAGTTAGTGGGGTTAATGGCCACTTTTAAGGGGCCGTTACACCCCATTAAGTCTCTCATTTAGAGAAGACATTTAAGAGGATCGTGCTTCCTCTAAAAAGCCATGGTTGTTGGCTAACCTCTCTAGAGGCTGTTTTAGCCTCGCCAGCTAAGTGTTACAGGTAGTTTTCAACTGTCTTTGCCAATTTTTCTGGGATGCTTACCCCTATGGAGCTTATAAATAGCCCACTAAGGCACAGAGGATGAAGAAAGGATGCGTGAGAAGTGCGCAAGACACACATGCAAATAAAGAAAAGACTTGCTTCTTGCTTCCAAAAGCTCAGAGAGAACATTCTCTTTTCCTTCAAGGATCACTTTAGGGTTATAACACTCTAAATTCTTCAATCAAAATTAGGCGAGAAAGATTTCCAGCAGCAGATTCGAAGACTTGTTGCTAGCATCATCAAAGAGACAAAGTGATTGACGAAAAATCTAGACTTTAGAAGGATGTTATCTGAAAGTAAATGGAATCTCTGTCTTTTTGTAATTTATCCGCGATAGCAAGTGGCTAAGCGGGTCGAATCCAAGGGAGGGATGCGATGGAAGCATTTTGCAAGTTATCTTTTAAGTTATAAAGAATGGTTAAAGTTCTTTTAGTTCTTGAAAAGAAAAAAAATAAGTTATGTTAAATTGTGAAAGTAGTAAATAGAAGGAGGTGGTGATTTTAGACAAAGAAAGTGAAAAATAGTAGAGATTTGTGATGGAGGTGATCTAAATTAAAGATTAAAAGTAAGGAAGAAAACCTAAAGGAAATACTAACCTTTTTCCAGTCGATGACTTACCTGGAATCCTTGCATGTTTACCTGGACCTGGAGGCGATCAGTGCATAACTCATAAGATTAACTCAGTCTCAATTCACATATATCATTA
>JAVJIF010015683.1:0-97110 GCA_038442645.1 Agave tequilana
TTCATGTAATGGAAATAATTTTCATGATAGGATCTTAAATGATCCTATTCATATAGAAGATTGCAAATATGTAAATAGAAAAGAAGTCAATAAGGTGGGTTCTGTGAACCACTACACTATTTCGGTTGGGTAGAACGCCTTGGGCCAATCCGACCACCACCGGAACCACCACCTTGAGATAACATTTTCCTTCCCTTCTTCTTTTTCATGCATTTATGCATTCCTTCATACATTGAGGACAATATATGAGATAGGTGTGGGGGAGGGTTCTAACATAACATAGATTTTTCTTTTAATTTAAAATTTTTTAACATTTTCCTTGCTTTTAAATTTTTTTAAAAAAGAAACAATATTTTGACCTATTCTTTGTAAGAAATTTTGTTAATTTTGAAGGAATAAGGGAATCATAATTAGAATTTCTCATACTTAATCAAAATAAGATTATTTGTTTGATTGATAGGTTTAGAAAGAAAATTTGAAAAAATAATTCAGTCTTGATTTTTTCCTTAATGAAATATACATACTTTATAAACTTACACACTTATGGTTCAAAAACAAAAATTCTTATGCCTTATAAATAAAAAGAAAAAAAAGAATATATAGATATATATCAAAAATTCTCTGATTAAGCTGGGTATTTGTGCCTTATAAAGTATAAGCATTCACGCCTAAAAGTGGTTCATCTTATAAATAAAATCCATAGTTTTGTGGCCTTGTGCTCGATTCCTTAAGTCTTTGGGGTGTTTTCTCACCCGATGCCCTAAGACCGTCTAGTTTGGGAGTCACCGATCTAAGGCTCGTTACATAAGCAGATTAGAAAGCCTAATAGAACTAAGAAATAATAGTACCAAAATATAAAAATAAGGCATAAAAGTTAGAGTTAAAAAACCCCTAGTCAAAATTTCATGATCACGGAAGTGTATATGATTTAGGGTAAAGTAATAGAGTAGATGAGAAATACAGTTTGACTCCTTATCTTGATTGATAATAAGCTTTTGAATAGAGACAAGTTTAAGAACGAAAAATTTGTTTTTTTCTATAGAGACTAAGTTAGAGTCATCGGTTTTTCCTATGATGCTTCAAATATTTTCTCTTTTTCAAAATGCTTTTCAAAATACTAACACTCTGTTTCGCTTTTCTTTATGGATTTTGTGGATGTAATTCACTGAAAACTCTCACAATATAAAACTCATCCTATATGGGTAACTTAGAAGTTTAAAGGCTTATTGCACATGCTAAGTGCAACCGTGATTCTTACGAAAGTGAGTTAGATTAGGTATCTCTATAGTTTTTTTATTTTGCTCAAGGACGAGTAAAAAATAAGTGTGGGGGTGATCACCACCTATATTGCATATTTATCGTCACATGCTCATATTTATTGTTTAATAAATTTTGCTATTTGATTATCTTTTGGCAAATTATTTGTAGGGCTTTTACTAAATGAGATGGAGAATAATGAGCCCAAAAGCCATTTTAATTTATGATTTAATTTAGAATTAAATCAAATCAAGGATCAGGACAAATATACAGAAGATAATCTAAAGATCAGTGCATAATCAGAGAGATAATATCTAATAGAAACCGGTTAACTTAACAATAGATATTATTTACCAATTTTGAACCATCAAGCAAAGCAAGCAATTATGAAATAAAAATAAGTTAAAGAGATTGTTTTTGATATATAAAGTTTAAAAACCATTACCCATTCTCACATGCCTTCAAGAACATTTGCAAAGGCAAAGCCTGACTTTAGGCATTCATATGAATCAATTGGGTTCCTTTTCATAAGAAAAACCAATCAAGAGTAAAAGAGATAGAAAAGATAGATTAGTGAGCCCATAAAAATCATTTAGTTACTTATATTCAAGCTTAAACAAAAAGACAGGTAAATGAACAATACAAACATACCAAATAAAATTGAGATGTTGTAAAGACAAGGTGAATCCTCCTTTAATGTCACTTCAATGGTAAATTACACACTCATTTTCTCTCTCTCTCACTTTTCTAGACTACACTAGAACAAAATAAAAGGAAGATTATAATGGAGCAACATAAAACAAATAATATCATACTTAAAAATAAAAATCCTAAAATTTGTTCTCTCTTCGTTCTTTTTTTTTCTCTGCAAGGTGCTATATTTATAAGAGAAAAGGGGAGGGGAGAGCTCGCTTGAGGATGAGACCAAATCGTTGGCCCAACTACCTCGGTAAAGCTACATTTTTGTGGCCATCATCTGGTCATTGGGTCACATCTTTTGTGGTGTGGATTGTCTCGATCTGTTGCCTCTGTTTCTTCAGATAAGATTTCTTCCAAACCTCTGATTTCAAGTGGATTTTCCTTAATTGTTTTGTCTAGATAATCTTTTTTAATTAATCCATATTAGTTAGGATAAATTGGACAATTTCATCTCTTTCTCTATTAATTACATATGCACACCATTAAATATTAAACTGAGTAAATAGCAGAGTCTTAAATAATAGTAAATATGAAAATTTGACATAAAATATGCAAGGCACATGAATAATCACACCCCCACCTATACTTTGCTTGTCCTCGAGCAAAAATAAAAAAAACTAAGAAATTATTGAGCCATTTTCGCAGGTCATGTGACTGCACTGAGCATGCATAACAAGCCTTTACACCTCTAAGTTTTCTCTAGAGGAGGAGTACAGTCTCCTTAGGTTTTCAGTAGATTGCACTCATAAAATCCAAAATTCAAAAAAAATTAGTTTTTTGGAAAATTCCTTTTAAAAGAGAGAAAAAATATTTGATAATTTTTTGCAAAAGCCTTAAGTAATCTATAAGTCATATTAAAAAACTTGTAGTCATTAAAGATAAGGATTAAAATTATATTTCTTGTAAATCACCTAGAGGGGGTGAATAGGTGATGGCTATGGGTTATTGGCAAATAATGCAGAATAAAAACTAAGTCTAGCAATCTAAGCAAATAACAATATCCAACACAATTAGTAATTTGCACAACAGAAAATTGCAATAAAATGAAAAGCAATTATAGCATGCAAATGGAGAGAGTAATTAAAAAGTAAAGGAAGAGAGAGTTAGCGATCACAAACATAAGAGGATTGTTTCAAAGTTTCGAGCCACTTGCTCTATGTTTCTGCCTTCACCACGTGAAGGATTTTCACTATAGTTTAATCTCGCGAGATCACCACTCTACACTTCCCTTAAGAACGAACTGGACCCACAAATCCTCTCACTTGATGTCTTCTACACCTTACAAATGATGAACCCGCAAGCTCATATGAGGCCTCAACTTCTACACTCTTCTCAACAATAATGAAGAAGATGACCTTTCTAAGATCACCAAAATAGCGCACAAAGTGCAATCCTATAACCAAGAATAAATTTTTGGCTCATAGATTTGTAGTTAGGAAAGCCTATATTCAGTAGAGAGTGAGAATCAAAACAAAAGAGATTTGGAAAGGATTTGAATTGAAGACACTTTCTTTTTTTGAAAATTTTCTCTTTGAAAATTGAATCTAAAAAGATGGAATGTATTAGCTCTTAGTTCTTGAATTTTTCTTAGTTATGTCTAATGGATAATAGGGTTTCTATATATAAGTATTTAAAAATATAGATAAAATCCATTATAGCCATTTTTGATTAGCCACTAAACAGTTCCCTAATAATATAGCCATTATAGGCAAAGTCTGTCAAAGCAGATAGGTTGGTTGATCGCCCGGTCGACCACCAAAGATCATATTTTGACTGCAGGAAATTGTCGGTCGACTAGTTGGTTGACCGATCTCAACCGAAAGCAAATACTTATAGTCAGTCCACCGCCCGTCGACCGACATACACAATAGTTTCTTATGCACTTCGGTCGACCGCCCGGTCGACCGACTCAAGGCAAAAATTCTGTTTTGAAAACATAAAATTCTATTTTATATTTGTGATATATTTTCACAAAAAAGAGCATACAATATTTTCATGGTATGTTGTTAAGTTTTAAAACTGTGAGAACAAAGATCAACAGAAAATCTATGATGTAGGACCAATGTTTAGTAGAAAAATAAATCTCTTTAAAAACAAAAAATATTTTCAAAACGAAAATCATTTTGCAATCTTTTGAAATCAATTCAACACCTATGAACCAAAAATCCAAATGATATTTTTTTTTGTGTGTGTGTGTGTGAATCTCATGAGCTAATAAATTTATTAATTTTTGGTTTTAACAAACTATATTCTTATAAAAAGAAGAAAGAAAAATTCTTTTCTTTGCCAATAGGAGTCTCGACCTTGTCTCCTTAAAATGATTTCCAACACTTAATATTGATAGCTTAGCTCTCGATTTATCATCTTGAGCACTTTATAAACTTGTGAGTCTTTATGGTGAAGCCAAACCTTATCATGAAATCAACCTTTTATCTAAAACTTATATAGATAGAAAAGTTAGATTAAATAACTTCATGGGATTATCATCATCAAAACTAGAGTAAAGGACCTTTCGGCCGACAATCTCTGCCTTTTTGATGATGACAAAACATATAATGTTATTTCAATAAAAATGGAAGAGGCTTCAAATGAAGCTCCTCCTAAACATGTGCATACATAAGAATGTGACATGTAAGGATCAAAACTAAAATAGGATATTCAATGTATGACAAAATCATCAGTTAAAGCATTGGGATGTAATATTAAATATAAAAGCACTATGCAACACATTATGCATAACAAGATATGATAGGTAAAAGCATATGCATAAACAATTTTCGCCACCCATTCTTAACCACCAACCTCCATATAAAGGGCATCTATCATAAATATAAAAGTTTTCAACAATGAGCATATATACATGCTATAATATCAGTTGTAACTAAAATACCAAATGAAGAAACCAATAGTTTTACTAGAATGATTGTCAGAAAATAGGTGTCCAACTTGTTTAAAAATAATTCTACTTCCTACTTCTTCCACCTTTTGTCGTACATCAAAAATTGGGAGGAGTCAAGCATCTTCTTCTTCATTCACATCTTCTTCAGGCTCAGCTACTGTTGATATGCCATTAAGGCATTTTGAGAAGCTATCACGATTAAACAGTAGACAAGTCGGAGGAAGAGGACGTTCATATACTCTGGAACAAGTACAAGCCAATCGTTCTTGGAGAAATGATAGTCCTCACAAAGCTGAAGATATCTGATGAAGGAGCACATATAGGCCATGTCGTTCTGTTATTCTCTCTGTATAGCTTCCTAGTTCATGCAGATCCTCTCTGTGGAAGAGTGATGTGTAGGGAGAGGTCACTCAGCTAAGTCATCATACTTGCATAAGGATCGACAGCTGAAGAGAGGAACCCAGAGATAAAATGCTGGACAGAAGGTGAGGAAGGATGGGAAGAAGCCTGAACATGAGCACCAATATGCATCCTCTTCAAGAGTGATATTGATATCAATAGAGGGGTTTACGTTCTCTCATCAGATAGATTGATTTTAAAATGTTTGAAAAGACGAGTAAGAATTATTCCATATGGAAGATTCCTAGTGGGAATAAGCAAATGGTCTGAAGTCGATGATGAGGCGATAGATGTTGACTCTAATACCTTTTAGAAGGAATAGATGAGCAGGGGACACAACCTCAGACATGACTATATTTCCTTGATTTAGGTAGGAGATTATGAAAATGATCTTAGTAAGGACCTGAGCGCGAAGCATATAGCAATCACCTCCTTATTTCTTACTAAAGCTAGGTTATCACCATCATGTAATAGACGAGAGGTGGTGCTAGCACTCTCATTGTCAGGGTACTTAAAATCATGAAGATCAGAATAAAAGATTTTTTGCAACATCATAGGATAGTTTAAATCCTAACTAGTAAAATGTTCAACAGAAATGTTGATATCCACATTCTTGACACGAGATTTGATATGATTATCAACAAAAGAGAGATGAGAACAGAAGTATTGGATCAAATTGGATAAACTTGCTTCTTAATAGTCACAAATAATCTAAAGAGCTAGTTTTGAGAATGAGAGTAAGATTCAAGTGGTCAAATCGGCTAGAACAATACACCAACTAGAGATGATATTTTTGTTATAGATAATAGAGTGTTTGTACATAGCATTCTCAGAAATAAAAACATTATTAGTTCTAGAGAAAGATTCAGGTTGTTTTGATTTTTCAACTCTAGGGCGTTTAGAAGACATGATAAGTAAACTAGACATAATGAAAGAATTTGCAGGGAATAATAGCATAAATTAGTACCAATGCACAGAAAATATTTAGAAAGAATTGAAGAATAATTAGGCAATTAATGGAGAAAGATATATCTGAGTAATTCTGTAAATTCCTTCACCAGATAGGGTTTAGAGGGGTGTAAGAGATGAGATTTTGAAGAATTGAGGTGGAAATTGTAGGGATTTGGTTGTCAGATTGAGAGAGGAAGGTTGGATGGAGAGTAGGAAATCGGCAGAGGTGAAAGGAGAGAAAGAAATTAGAAAGTAGGGTTCCCAAATAAGCAGCAGGTATATATAGATTCGACTGTCAGTTGACCACCCGGTCGACCGATACGATCCGAGAGCACTGCCAAATAGACTCTCAATATGTCGGTTGACCGCCGATCAACCGGCAGGAAGGGTAAGCCATATGATAAGTAAGCTTACTCGGTCGACCGCACGTTTCGATCGAATCAATCCAGAGAGTCCAATGAGTTAGTCGATCGACAGGTCAGTCGACCAAGGATGCTCCTCAACCAAAATTAGTTTTAAGCAAACACATTTTTATAAAATAGCTTTTGAAAGTAATTTTTAAAATATTCTATAAATAGAGATTAACATATAGGATAATCCAAAGTCCTAGAATTTTACGATAAAAATATTTTTATAAATAATTTGTAAAAAATATTCTAAAAAATTTCATAAAATTGTATATTGATTTATTAATAAATTAGGCTAGCTAATTACGAAATGAAGCTGGGTTCTCTTGACAGGTTCTGAACTTCTCCTCACGCTTCCTCTAAATCATGAGTTGAGGTGCTCTTTGCTTTTATCAGTTGAATTTCTTAATTGTCAATTAAATGCAAAATAAATATATATACTTAATAATCTAATTTTTTTTTTAAAAGGAAACAAAGGACATGCCGTTCATCAAGATATAATGTCCAAACACAATATAAGTCAACAAATAATAGTTCCTACACATAAGGATAAGCCGAGCATGAATGTGCTAATTTTCAAAGAGAGTATGTGCACAATTATAATCATGTAAAGAGACTAAAATAGTTAAACATATACATGCAATTAATGTAGAGATATTATACTAAGCAATTGAGCAATGTTAAGCTATAGACAAACCTAAGCATGTATGTAAAATTTAAAAACTCAAAATCTTGGATTACCTGTATAAGCTAAAAGTTCTCCAAATAGGTGGTGTTCTCTCACCCCTATCCTTCATAGTGATGCAGTCATATTATAGATAGCTTGAGCTCCATTACATCCACCACCAAGGTTCCGTTTTCCTATGTCTTGGAAGATGACGCATTTACATCAAGTAAATTATGTGTGTTTTTTGGTACCCACATCTTTTTGGGTCCTATAGGGTTAGTCTTTCCTCGAACCCATATATTTTTGGCCTTCAAATTTAATTTTCAATAACAAAACTTGGCTAGATGACCATTGCGGCACAATCTGTACAAGTGTACACTTTGTCATAAATAAATGCATGATGGTGATGTGCATTGTGATCATGCTTGGTGTGAGAATATGAAATGTGTTTCCCTTGGGTTTTACCCTTTGGAAACATAGCATCTGAATTTTTAACATTGAAAGCACAAATCTTTAAAGTAGAATCTAAATCATTCATTCTATTTTTTAAAGCATGAAATTCATTTTTATCAAAGCTTGTGCTAGGGCTTTTTCCTTTACAAATATGTTTGTGATTTTTAAAATCTTCTTTACTCCTTTTGGAAATAGAGAAAGATCTTTTTCTTTCAAAACAAGTTGTAGTTTATTTTTTAAAATGTCATTTTCTTTTCTTAATTTTTTGTTTTGAACATTTGAAATTTCATATCTACTTTGAAGTTCTTCAAAAAATCGAGCTAATTCATCATTGTGAGTTCATCACCATCTGGAGAGGTTTCAAGAGTTACCTTTGAAGTTTTCTCTCTATTTTTCATAAAGCAAACATTTGCGTTATCAATCTCTTCATCGTCAGACTCCATTTTCGAGTCATCCCAAGTGGCCTTCACGACCTTTTTTCTGGTGCAACTTCTTTGATGACGTCGCTTGTAGAGATAGGCAATTCGCTATGAGATGTCCCATTTTCTTGCAATGAAGTAAGAACCCATCTCCTCCTTCTTCTTTTCAAATTTTCCTTATGATCTACCCTTCGGTAGGTCTCCCCTTCTTATAGAACATTCTTCTAACTTTCCAGATAAGCATGGCGAAGTCTTCTTCACCTTCTTTCGATGAATCTTCTTGATCTTCACTGGAGGAATTTGCTTTGAAAGCAATCGATCTCTTCTTGGTAGGCTCTCTCCCTTCTCGCACCTTCATTTCCATTTCGTGGGTTTTGAGGTTCCCAATAAATCCGAAGAAGTCTATCTCCTCATGATCATTCAATTCCTTGAAAGTAGTCACCTTGACCTCCCAAGCGTTGGGAAGAGCTCTTATCATCTTCCTTACCTTTTGATCATTATCAATGAAATCACTTAAGGAAGACAAACTATTAGTGATTTTAGTAAAACAGGTAAGTATTTAATCATGGATTCATTTTTCAGCATGTAAAAGTTCTCGTATTGAGAACAGAGCAAATCAATCTTAGTTAGTTTAACTTTTTCAGGCGCCCTCATAGGTGATAATCAAGTCATTCCATACTTCATAAGCTGACTTACAATTTATAACACGTTATATGTCATCATCATTCAATGATTGTATTAGTGCATGTTGTGCCATTGATTAGCTTTATAATTCTTGCGGTTGCCTCGGACCATGATTTCTCATCACTGTGAGGTTCTACAAATTCCTTAGTAATGGCCTTCGCAACCTTAAATCCTAGAGACATAAGGAGAAAGAGTCATCTTTACATTCCATATGGAAAATTCACCCATCAAACTTGGGTGGGGACTTAATGCTAGAGAAGTCGTGTGATGCCATTAAATCAAGCAATAATATAAACTAAATAACAAATGCAATAATATAGCCAACAAGAGGATCTCCCTAAGGTGGTTAAACCAAAAACTAGGGTTTCGGCTCTGATATCAATTGTATATCACCTATAGGGGGTGAATAGGTGATGGCTATGAGTTAATGGCAAATAATGTGGAATAAAAACTAAGTCTAGCAATTCAAGCAAATAACAATATCCAATACAATCAGTAATTTGCACAATAGAAAATTACAATAAATTGAAGAGCAATTATATCATGCAAATAGAGAGAGTAAGTTAAAGAGATAAGAAATATAGAGTAAGCAATCACAAACATAGGGGGATTGTTTCGAGATTCGAGCCACTTGCTCTACGTTCCCTCCTTCACCGCGTAAAGGATTTCCATTATAGTCTGACCCCGCTAGATCACCACTCTACATGTTGATCGTGGGAAAATCGTGCACAAAATATGTCTTTTTGAAATGTTAAAAAATGCGTGCTTTGGCTTCCTTAATACTTTCGTTATAGCATAGAGGCTAAACGGGTCGAATCCACAGGACAGAAAGCGATAGAAGCTTTACCGAATGTTCACGTGAGTGTTAAAGTTTCTTCTATGTTTTAAAGAATGAAAGAAAGAAAACAAAGAATGAAAAGAGAAGAGTACGGTAAAACACGAAAAAGTGGGAAACATAGAAAATAAGATTGTAGTTTTTATTTGTATTTCTAAACAAAGTAAAAAGAGAAAGAAAACTCATGGCTACTAACTACTAATGGCTCCACTAACTATACTAACCTCTTAGTGATAGTTGCCTCACATGTATCCTTAGCAATCACTAGTTCTTGACTCAAGAGCATTTCAAAACATGACACATGCGATAACTTTCACATCCAAACTTAACACAATAAGTTCAAGTTACACTTAAAGCATCAAAACTAAATAAGATCAAACATGAAATAAAATGATGTTAGCTAGTTATAGAATTAGGATATTAGAGTATTAGAATCCATCATCATGAGCCATCAATGGCTCTTGCAAGAGTAAGGCCAAGTAGAGGCTATTAGATTCATGTGCATTATCAAGTAAGAAGTTAGCAAGTTAGTGGTTAGTAATTAGTTGCAATGAGAGAAAATTAACTAAACATGTAAAAGAAGTTAGAGAAGAAAATGAAGAGAGGTAAGAGAGAATCTTTCATAGATTATCACCTTCTATTACAAGCACTCTTACTTTCCAACCATGTACCACTCTCTCTCCTATTACAAGATCTACAAGAAATAGAAATACAAAGAAGGAGGACGAAGAAGAACTAAACTAAACAATCTTAAACTACAACAAAGGAAAAACCCTAAAAACTAACCTAAAAACACTTCAAAAACTTCTCTTCACTTCTCTTCTTGAGCTCTGGAAGCCCTAGATATTTTTAGACAAAAACTGGGCACCACGGCATAGGTATGAGCCTCGCGTCATATCCTGGCGCGCGGCTCCACACAGAGCCACGAAACACTAGGCCGTGTTTTCGAGACTGTACCAGGGCGATGCGTGCAGCGCCGTCTACTGCGCGCTGTCCACTTATCCCCCTGTCGGCTGCATGTCCCAGTTTCTAGTTTTGGGCCCCTGGTTCTGACGAAACCACTCTCCAAAATCAATGGCTATCTTAGTAGGCTTTAATATCACTACTTAAATGATAATTTTGGGTCTTCTTCTTCATTTCATGCCATAGACCTAGAAACATGCAAGAGAGGTATTATTAGCAGAATTTAATATTCAATAAATGTGACGATGTGGTATGAAATATGCGGTTTTAGAGACTAATCACACGTTCCCTCAAGAACGAATTGAACCCACAAGTCCCCTCACTTGGTGTCTTCTACACCTTGCAAATGACAAACCCGCAAGCTTGGATGAGGCCTTAGCCTCTACAACTCGTCTCAATAACAATGAAGAAGATGACCTTTATAAGATCACCAAAATAGCTCACAAAGTGCAATCCTATAACCAAGAATGGATTTTTAGCTAAGAGATTTGTGATCAGGAAAGCTTGTAATCAGTGCCAAGTGAGAATCAAAATAAGAGAGATTTGGAATGGATTTGAATTGAAGAACACTTTCCCTTTTTGAATTTTTTTTCTCTTTGAAAATTGAATCTAAATGGATTGAAGTATTCTCTCTTAGTGCTTGAGATTTTCTTAGTTATGTCTAATGGTCAATAGGGTTTCTATATATAGGTACTAAAAAATATAAAGAAAAATCAATATAACCATTTTGATTAGCCACTAAATAGTTCCCTAATAATATAGCCGTTATAGGCAAAGTCTGTTAAAAGCAGATAGGTTGGTCGACCACCATGTCGACTGCCAACGGTCATATTTTTGACCGCTGGGGACCGTCGGTCGACCGATCAGTTGACCGATCTCAACTGAGAGCAAAGTACTTACAGTCAGTCGACTAGTCGACTGCCCGTCAACCAACAAGCCCAATGGTTTCTTGTGCACTTTGATCGACTGCCTGGTCGACCGACTCAAGGAAAAGTTCTGTTTTGAAAACATGAAATTCTATTTTATATTTGTGATATATATTTTTCACCAAAAAAAGTATACAGTATATTTCATGGTAAATTGTTAAGTCCAAAAATTGTGAGATCAAAATCAACTCAAAATCTAAGATGTAGAACTAATGTTTAGCAGAAAATAAATCTCTTTAAAACAAGAAATATTTTCAAAATGAAAATCATTTTGCAATCTTTTAAAATCAATTCAATAATTTATGAACAAAAAATCCAAATGATGTTTTGTGTGTGTGTGTGTGAATCCCATGACCTGACAAATTTATCAATTCTTAGTTTTAACGAACTAAATTCTTAAAATAAAAAGAAGAAAAATTCTTTTTGTTGTTAATAGGAGTCCCTTGAGCTTGTCTCCTTAGAATGATTTCCAACACTTAATATTGATAGCTTAGCTCCAGGATCATCTTCTTGAGCGCTTCATAAATTTGTCAGTCCTTATAGTAAAGCCAAATCTTATCATTAAATTAATTATTACCTAAAACTTATATAGATAGAAATGTTCGATTAATAACTTCATGGGATTATCATCATCAAAACTAGGGCAAAAGACCTTTGCCCAACAATTCTCACGTAGCCTATTATTTTACCCTAAATCATATGTACATTGTAGTCGCGAAAAGTTTGCTCGAAATTCTTTAACTTCAGCTCATATGTCTTATTATTTTTTATTATTACGATATTTATCCCTTAGTTTTATTAGGCTTTCTTATTCACTTCTGTAAAGAACCTTTGGTCGGTGACTCCTAAACTGGACGGTCTTAAGGCATCGGGTGAGAAAACACCCCTTAGACTTAAGGACTCAAGCAAATTAGGCCACAAATTAAGGGTTTTAATTGATGATATAAACCACTTTTAGGCGTGAATATTTATGCTTTATGACGCACAATTACCCAGCTTAATTAGAGAATTTTTGATATATATATATTTTCTTTTTCCTTTTTTTTTTTTTTTAAGTTACGAGAGTCTTTATTTTGAATCCTAAGTGTGTAAGTGCATAAAGTACATATTTCATTAAGATAAAAATTAAGACCAAATTGCTTTTTTTATTTTTCTTCCTATACCTAGAAATCAAGCAAGTAATCTTATTCTAACTAAGTATAAAGAAATGCTAATTATGATTCCCCTAATTCTTAAATTATCTTAATTTTTTAAAAATATATATCAATATATTTTTACTCACTTCAAATATATATATATATATATATATATATCATGTTAAATGTGAGTGCTCCTCTCCCACTCCTATCTAATGCATTGTCCTCAATGTATGAATTAAATGCATAAATGCATGAAATAAAATGTAAAAAACGGTGATGTTACCGATACTTTGGGTCAAATAGACCCATCATTGTCTCATTTTCTGGCATTAATTCCTAGAATAGTTTATAGTGTTGACCATTAACCTTAAATTCATTTCCATTCTTAGGGTCGCAGATCTCTGCTATACTATGTGAAAACACGATTGTCACAGTGAATGGCCCTGTCCATCTTGATTTCAACTTTCCTGAAAAAAGTTAAAGTTTAGAATTATAGAGTAAGACTTTTTGTCCGAAGACAAAAGTTTTTCTTATGAAATTTATCATGAAAGACCTTAACCCGATTTTTTGTTATCTTCGCATTTTTTTAGTCTTCGTTCCTCAATTCCTCAAGTTTAGAAATTTGTTATTTTCAAAGTGCATCAGTCATATCTAGATCAAAGTTCAATTATTTAATTACCTATAGGCTCGATGTTCAAGCTCAATAGGTAGGTGGCAAGACTTTTTATAGACTAACCTATAAGAAGACATATATAATATCATTTTGAAAGAAATCTTGTAAACCCATAAGGCATCTACCAGTTTGGTGGACCAATCTTTCCGGTTTTGACTCATAGTCTTCTCTAAGATTAGTTTTATTTTTCTATTCGAGATCTTTTACTTGCCCACTAGTTTGAGGATAATATGGTGTGGACAATTTGTGTGTTATGGAATATTTTCGCATTAAAGCTTCAAAAGATCTGTTTCAAAATAAGTGTCATTATCGCTAATTATGGCACAAGGGGTTCCGAAGCGTAAAAAAATTTTCTCTTTCAAGAACATGACATCAACCTTGTTGTCATTATTGGGAATGATTTCAACCCACTTGGACACATAGTCTATAGCAACCAAGATGTATTGGTTTCAAATGAACTAGGAAAAAGACCCATAAGGTCAATGCCCAAATATCAAAGAGTTCTATTTCTAAATTAGGTTAAGAGGTATCATGTTACGTTTTGAGATCTTAACAACCATTTGATATCTTAGACACATCTTTCAAATTCAAAGGCATTTTTGAATAAAGTGGGCTAATTGAACCCACTTTGTAGCACTTTTTCAGCAGTCTTGCGAGGACTAAAATGTCCACTGCATGCAAGCTCGTGATAGAAAGAATGAACACTCTTGACTTCTTTTTTGGGGATATGACTCTTAATGATTTGGTCGGAACAATACTTAAAAGATACAGTTCCTCCCAAAAAAATACCAGAGTTGAGATGAAAACTGGTAGACATCTTATTTCATCCAATGAGATAGAATTTGATTTGTGACTAAGTAGTTGACTATTTCGGCAACCCTTGGTTCCCTAAAGGCAACTAAGAATTGTTCATTGGGAAAGTTGTCATTGATAGGTAATTCATTGTAAGGAGCATTGGGGATACGTGAGAGATGATCAGCGATAATGTTTTCTGTAAATCACCTAGAGGGGGGTGAATAGGTGATAATGTTAATCTAGAAACTAAATGCGGAAGCTAAAACAAATATGCACAAACACTTAATACAACCAATGAGTTTAGCCGAATTTCCCATGAAGGGCTCTGGACTAACTCCTCTTGATTCTTCTGAATAAGAGTTGAGGTGCTATATGAAGCTCTCGTGGTTAAGTACAAGTGAGGCACACAAACGCAAGCCAAGCTTATAAAGATGATAAGCAATATGAAATAATGCAAGGCACAACACAAGCAAATATGATATGAATGATATGAATGATGCACAACATAAATAAGAGAGAGGGTTAAGAGACAATGGATCAAACGCAAACTAAAAGATGTGTTTCGAGGTTCGAGCCCCTAGCTCTACGTCCCCGCCTTCACCGAGAAGGATTTCTAATCCACTAACTTGTCCACCGAGGACTCCCACCGAAGGAACCTCCA
This sequence comes from Agave tequilana, assembly GCA_038442645.1. Classification (NCBI taxonomy): domain Eukaryota; kingdom Viridiplantae; phylum Streptophyta; class Magnoliopsida; order Asparagales; family Asparagaceae; genus Agave; species Agave tequilana. The sequence continues at coordinate 14,828 of JAVJIF010015683.1, forward strand.
CCGAGGAGGATTTGTACAACCGGGAGTACCGAACTCCTCTCTCAACCAACACTACCTCCACCGAGGCAATACAAACCCAATCCACCTCTACCGAAGAGGGATACAAACACAATCTCAACCTCTACCAAAGAGGGAGCAAACACCACTCCAAATCAGCCTCTACTAAAGAGGGATACAACAAATCAAGGAGGGTTTACAACTTGGTGGTATCTTTCAACCACAAACAATCTCTTTTCCACAAAACAAATGATCTAATAGAATAGGATAGAGTGATATAGCTCAAGTGTGGAAAACAAGTGTTTTGGAAATCAAATAACAAAAAAACTACTTGGGAAATCTCTTGTAAATGATAGAAATGAAAATCCAAATCAATATCCCAAAAACCTAGTTTTCTTTGATTTTCCAAAACCCTAAACACAAATCAAATTAGAAGTTTAAAGCCCAAAACACTTTTGAAAACTTAAAAATAAACTCTGGAGAAACTCTATTTTTTCTTTCTTAAAAGTCTTGTCAAACTCCCCAAAATGGGGTATAAATACCCTCCTCCAAAAACTAGCCGTTTGGCTGATTCTGTCAGCCAGAACAGCTGGCGGACGACCGCCCGGTCGACCGCCAACGGTCATAAATATGACCGTTGGGAGCCAGCGGTTGACCGCCTGGTCGACCGAAAATTTCCAGAGAGCAAAGCTCTCTGGCCGGTCGACCGTAACGGTCGACTGCCCAAGTGTCTGGCCAAACGTGCACAGGTCTGTGCACGTCGGTCAACCGACTCTGGAGTCCAGTCGACCGGATCGGTCGACCGCCAGAGCCTGTCAGGCACTGTTCAGGGTCAGCAAACTGACATAGAAAATATTCTAATAAATCCTATAAATCTTCTAAAAATCCATAAAAATAGTTTTATCATTTTACATGGATATACAAACTTGTGATAAAAATTTCAACTCAAATATCAAGCAATTTGAAACATTTTTGTGTCTTATCATTTTTACCAAAACCCAGAAACTGTATTTTATCAAACTTGGATTTTTCAATAAGGAAATCTGATTTTTCCTAAACTCATGAATAGACATATCAAAATAAGTTTGTCTAAGATATGAAACATGTATGTATATCGAACACATCTAATATACATAAAATCATTTAAACTTATTTTGATCTAACTATTCATGAAAACCAAAATCCATAAAACGTGTGTGTTGTGCACTTGAGCATATCAACATCTAATCTTTACAACATGGATCTAAAACGCACTAAACTAGGATACCTAAGTCTTCTTGATGATCTTCCATCTTCAAGTCGACTCGATCCAAAACTTCGTGATCCACCGAGCTTGACTCCAACGAGTGCTATGTATCATCATGATGCTCGGGCTCTGGAATCACCATGTGAAAGCTTCCAAACTCCTTTGTTGAAGCTAATCACCAACTAATATCTTGATTAATGATCTGAAACTAAAATCACAAGATTATTAGTAAACATAACTACATGAGTTAATCATCATTAAAACTAGAGTGGAAGGCCTCTGGGCCAACAATCTCCCCCTTTTTGATGATAACAAAACTCATGGAGTTATATATGCATGGATTAAAGTTAAGCTTCAAAGAAGCTCCCCCTTAACTCATGCAACACAATAAATAATAAATATATGCAAGAAATAAAACATGAATATGCATCAATCATGCATAAAACAAATAAATCTTCAAAACATGCTCTTGATACTAATAAATATAAACACAAACAATACTATCAATTTTTTTGGATAAACAAAACATGCATACTAAAACATGCATATAAACCAAATACCTCTCTCCCTTTTTGTCAATCATCAACAAGGGGTCAAAGTAAAAACAAATCAATAAATTCTTCTCCCCTTTTTGCTCGAAACAAAGAAGCAACAAAGGGATTAAAAATAATAAAACAATGTTCTCCCCTTTTTGTCTAAAACAAAATTATGTAAATAAGGGTGACAATCAATTAAGATACCAATTTAAAAATATGTCAAAGTATCTTGATACCAATTGAAAGGAAACATAAAAACATTGATACCAAAATAAAAACAATATATATGAGTATACAAAAATGTCAATATTGATACCAATTGAAAGGATCCAATGATACCATTAGAAACAACAATAATATCAAGTGTATACTTCATATCCTATCCTCCCAACTCATGCTCAAGTTTAAAATGATTTTCACTATAAAGTATACATGTGCATGGTCTCCAACCCAACCACCCTTGGAAGGTAGGGGTTTTCAAAATTAGGTTTAGAAAATAAAGTTTGTTTGAAAACTTCTACCATAACGAAGAATCCCGTAACTAGTTAAATGAAAAAACTTTTAAACTAGTACGAAATCCTTCAAGCAAGGAATAAATCAAAAATATTTTTTATGAAACTATGTAAATCACATGATCACTAAAATACTCAAAATCCATAAAGCTCAAATCATACTCATGAAAACACAATCATGAGAAACATTTAGATGAGGTGAGTGCACAAGTATTATGTGAAACATATAATCATGAAAATTTGGCAATAAAGCACAATATTCCTTAAAACATGAAAATCATCAAAAACTTATTTAATCTTCAAGGCATATGTATGTCTTATACAAACTAAAGTATACATACATATCTACACACAACGAGTCCACAAATGTATATGCATGAAGGCACATGGCTCAAAGGATGTATATGTATAGACATTAGTTTGGACAAGATAGACATATACATGAAGTTAAACATATGAACATGAAAACATGGATAAAATGGGAATACAAGTTAAATGCATGAATCATCAAAACTAGACTATACTAGCACATCTAATGGGTAAAAAATAATCGTTCAAGCTCAAACATATATAAATTTATTTGTGGCCCACTATATGTACAAGTATAAATCCTCGTCTTAATGAAAACTAACATTTAACATATATTCAAATCATGAAGCATAAAATAAGTTATAAATCAACATGATAAACATAAAACAATCATTATGTAAATCCACATGTTATTAGACCTATGATATGAATAATAACTAAACAATGGTGAGAACACAAAAATAATGGTCCATATTAAACATGGGTGTCTCAAAGGCTATACATGCATGTCAAGGATCTAATAATCATGGCATTTTCATAATAATCTATAAACATCAAAACATGCTATAAACAATGATATGAAAGCATGTAAACATAAATGGGAGTTAGAGATCGTTACCAAAACCGATGAGGGTACCTCTCTAGATCTCCAAACCAAGGTGGTCTTCCCACCAAACGTCCCTTGAAAGTGATGCATCCAAATAGTCCACATGAAGTTCGGAACGCATCCACTCCAAGGAACCATAACTCTCACGTCATGCGAGAGCCCACACCTATATCAAATACGATAGGGGTGGTCTTTGGTACCCATACTCTCTTGGGTCCATGGGGGTTAGTCTCTTTCCTAACCCAAACAAAATTAGTTGATAAATTAACATCATGTATACGATCATAACAAAATTTAGCAAGGTGGCCCTTACGTCCACAATGTGTACAAGTGTACACATAAGCATACATATGATGGGTGTGTCCGTGAGGAGCAAGTGTATGCCGTGGAGGGTGTACATGCATAGATGGAACTTGTTTCTTTCGAAACAAAGATTCCAAACGTGTATGGCTAGAAACACAATGGCTCAAAGTGGAGCCCAAACAATCCATATTCTTCTTTAATAAATTTATATCTTTTTTAATTAAAGAAGAAGTAGAACATGCAATAGGTGATCTAGAAGAAACTATCCTAGCATGGCAAACATGTGCATCCATATTATTTTTCAAAAAAATATTTTTCTTTAAACAAACATCTAATTCATTAGAAATAGAAATTATTTTGTTTTTCAAAGCAACATTCTCTTTTAAAACAAAATTAATTTTTGAAGACAAGTTTTCATTTTTCTCCAAAATTATTTCACAATCATTTTATTTTTCAAAAATTATTTTCTTTTAGTGCAAGATCAAGTTGAGATTTCAATGAATCCCTTTCATTAGAGATCACTACCTTCTCTTGCAAAACAATGTCAAGTATAGAAAGCAAATTTTTATTTTCATTATTAATTACTAAATTTTCTTTTTCAAAACATTATATTCTTCTATTAATTTTTCACACACAATAGATAGTTCTTCATTTAAAGCATTGGGATCAACATTATCATCAGAAGAAGAACTAGCACAATCATCATTACTATCTAGTTGAGATTCTGATTGTACCTCAAGGGAGTCATTCCCTTAGACCATGAAGCATTGAGAATCGGATTCTCCACTAGATTCCTTCGGTTGGATTGGCAATTGAAGCTTGGAGGTGGATGTGGTTGTCAACTTGTTCCACACTGCAAAGGCGGAATCAAGGTTAGAAGCATGCATAAGATATTCTTTGTTAAGCGTGCTTCTAATAGCCTCAAGGGCTTGTGCATTGGCCCCTATATGATTGCTATTACCAAGATAGCATTTCTTGGTAGCGGCAAGGAAAACATGCAAGCCTAGGGTTTGTAGGTAAATGGACATCTTAGTCTTCCAAACAATGATGTTGGAAGAATCAAACATAGGTGGGGTCATGAAGTCCATGGTCCAAACTAAATGTGTGCAAACAAAAATATGTGCAAATGCAAATGGTAGAATAGCAAACAAGGATCTCACTCCTAGGTGGTTAAACCTAAAGTATATGGACCGTAGGCTATGATACCAATTGTAAATCACCTAGAGGGGGGTGAATAGGTGATAATGCTAATCTAGAAACTAAATGCGGAAGCTAAAACAAATATGCACAAACACTTAATACAACCAACGAGTGTAGCCGAATTCCCCGTGAAGGGCTCTGGACTAACTCCTCTTGATTCCTCTGAATAAGAGTTGAGGTGCTATATGAAGCTCTCATGGTTAAGTTACAAGTGAGACACACAAACACAAGACAAACATATAAAGATGATAAGCAATATGAAATAATGCAAGGCACAACACAAGCAAATATGATTGAATGATATGAATGATGCACAACACAAATAAAGAGAGAGGGTTAAGAGACAATGGATCAAATGCAAACAAAAAGATGTGTTTCGAGGTCGAGCCCCTAGCTCTATGTCCCCGCCTTCACCGAGAAGGATTTCTAATCCACTAACTTGTCCACCAAGGACTCCCACCGAGGGAACCTCCACCGAGGAGGATTTGTACAACCGGAAGTACCGAACTCTCTCTCTCACCAACACTACCTCCACCGAGGCAATACAAACCCAATCCACCTCTACCGAAGAGGGATACAAACACAATCTCAACCTCTACCAAAGAGGGAGCAAACACCACTCCAAATCAACCTCTACCAAAGAGGGATACAACAAATCAAGGAGGGTTTACAACTTGGTGGTATCTTTCAACCACAAACAATCTCTTTTCCACAAAACAAATGATCCTAATAGAATAGGATAGAGTGATATAGCTCAAGTGTGGAAAACAAGTGTTTTAGAAATCAAATAACAAAGAAAAACTACTTGGGAAATCTCTTGTAAATGATAGAAATGAAAATCCAAATCAATATCCCAAATACCTAGTTTTCTTTGATTTTCCAAAACCCTAAACACAAATCAAATTGGAAGTTTAAAGCCCAAACACTTTTGAAAACTTGAAATAAACTCTGGAGAAACACTATTTTTTCTTTCTTAAAAGTCTTGTCAAACTCCCCAAGAAATGGGATATAAATACCCTCCTCCAAAAACTAGCCGTTTGGCTGAATCTATCAGCCAGAACAGCTGGCGGTCGACCGCCCGGTCGACCGCCAACGGTCATAAATATGACCGTTGGGAGCCAGCAGAGAGCAAAGCTCTCTGGCCGGTCGACCGCCCAAGTGTCTGGCCAAACGTGCACAGGTCTGTGCACGTCGGTCGACCGACCCCGGTCGACCGACTCTGGAGTCTGGTCGACCGGAGCGGTCGACCGCCAGAGCCTGTCAGGCACTGTTTAGGGTCAGAAAACTAAGATAGAAAATATTCTAATAAATAAATCCTATAAATCTTCTAAAAATCCATAAAAATAGTTTTATCATTTTACATGGATATACAAACTTGTGATAAAAATTTCAACTCAAATATCAAGCAATTTGAAACATTTTTGTGTCTTATCATTTTTACCAAAAACCAAAAACTGTATTTTATCAAACATGAATTTTTCAATAAGGAAATCTGATTTTTCCTAAAACTCATGAATAGACATATCAAAATAAGTTTGTCTAAGATATGAAGCATGTATGTATATCGAACACATCTAATATACATAAAAACCATTTAAACTTATTTTGATCTAACTATTTATGAAAACCAAAATCCATAAAACGTGTGTGTTGTGCACTTGAGCATATCAACTATCTAATATTTACAACATGGATCTAAAACACACTAAACTAGGATACCTAAGTCTTCTTGATGATCTTCTATCTTCAAGTCGACTCGATCCAAAACTTTGTGATCCACCGAGCTTGACTCCAACAAGTGCTATGTATCATCATGATGCTCGGGCTCTGGAATCACCATGTGAAAGCTTCCAAGCTCCTTTGTTGAAGCTAATCACCAACTAATATCTTGATTAATGATCTGAAACTAAAATCACAAGATTATTAGTAAACATAACTACATGAGTTAATCATCATCCAAACTAGAGTGGAAGGCCTCTGGGCCAACATTTTCAACATTCTTTTATCTCAAATCTCGAGATTAAATTCTTGAAAAAGGAGGATCCAACAAATGAGTCAGGCTTTAGCATCCTTCTTATGCAAGAGGTATCTAAACGCAGAATGATCGGTGAAGATGGTGATTTTTAACCTAAGTAGGTATGGTCAGTGTTTGGACACATATATTGCATAAACATTATTGCATTTCTACATATATTCTGTAATAAATCAATACAAACTCACTTGTCTTAATGTCCTAATCCTTGCAGGATGATAAAGAGAAGATAAACATGAATCTTATCCAAACAAACCCAAAAGTTCAAATCAAATAGGGATCGACTCAAATTCAGAAAATCTTTAGTCTATCTTATATGAGGATTGGATTTACCAGATAAGATAGTATTATAAAAATTCAAAGAAAAAAATGAATTTTTGAAGATCCTATTGGGCTTGCTGAGGATAAATGAATAGAAAGAAGATCAACGGATGAGATGAAGCAATTTAAATTCGAATTCAGACTGGATACAGTTTAGCATTTTAATTATAGCTTTCGCTACTGAATTTCAAATCTGATGATTCAAGATAATCTAGAAAGAAGATTTAAAGGGCTACAACTCTTATAAAAGGTTTACAACTTTTATCTATCATCTGATAAGCAATATTCAACAATCAACACGCCAATAAGCTGCAGATCAGAATTCTGGATAAATCAAATAAATTTGGAGATAAGGGGAAGATTGAAATTCAAAAATAGCCGGTTCTTCCTATCTCCCTACGCTATCCCTTATCACTATTTATCTATAAATACCTACATTCATTGAGACAGAGGGAACATGAGAGAGGTGAAAAGCCAGAAAAAGAGAGTTTTGAGAGTTGTAATGCGAGATTAGAGAGGATCAAGGGCTTTGTATTTGATGCTTATTAAATAAAATTTAGAATTCTTTTTCACAATCTTGCAGCATTCAGTCTAAGTCTTTCTTTAATTTTCTCTTTATTTTTTTATGCTATTCCTTTCTTTCATATTTGATACCATGAAGTCATCACTAATCTTATGTATATTATTTTCTCTTTTCTTTTATTAGCTTCTTTTGTTTTCAGCATCGTTTGAAGGAGGGAGACATCTAGGCAACGACAAGGAACAAGTTCACCGGTTCATCTTCCTCTTCCCTTCGTACCAATCTCTTAATTTCTTTTTTTTACTTTAGTTATTCAAATCTTCGCAAAAAGGTTAGTATTTCTTTCTTCTTTTGCTTTCTTCATATTTTTATTTTTCTTTTACTTTATTCATATTTTTATTTTTGCTTTTATTTTCTTCTACAAGATCTTTATTTATTTATTTATTTTTTAAAAAACAAAACTTCAACCTTCATCCAAGGGATTTCTCAACTTGAGTAAGATAAAAGTAAGATTTTTAATAACTAAATTTTCAAGAACAAGTCTCTATGGATTCGATCCTATACTTGCCACTACACACTTTGTTAAAAAGATTCTAGCAAGTTTAGGTTTCATAACTTGTACGTGATTCAACAACGATGGAGTTTTTTATGAACTTTGAAATGCGAACAGTCAGAATTTTTCTAAGCAAATGCTATGGCCAAGAATTCCTTCTCGGCTGTAGTATTGTTCGATTGAGTATCATTTAGAGTCCTACTTGAGTAGTAGGTTACGAGCTACTTGTTATTATGTGTTGTCCTAAGACAGCGTCTATGGCAAATCTGAAGCTTCGCATATGATCTCGAATGGCTTTTACCAATCAAGAACAAAAATTATTGGTGCAGAAATTAGCTCTTTCTTAAGCTTCTCCCAAGCATTAAGACTTCCATTATTGAAATTGAAGGGCATATTCTTAGTTATTGGTTAAGAGTCTAACAATCTTCCTAAAGTAAAGTCCTTAATAAACTATGATAGAACCCGCATGTCCTAAAAAGTATCTAATATCTTTCATACATTGAGGCGTAGGAAGCTTAGCAATGCTATCAATCTTTGCTTTATCCATTTCAATCCCTTTTCTGGAGATTTCATGTCCCAACATAATTCTATATATTACCATAAAATGACATTTCTCCCAATTTAATGTCAAATTCTTTTCAGCACATCTTTGGAGGACAATTTAGATGGTGAAGATACTGATCGAATGAAACTCCGTAGATGGAGAAATCATCCATAAAAATTTTGAGGAACTGTTCTGCCATGTCAGAGTATAAACTTAGCAACAACATTGAAACATTGCAGGGGAATTGCACAAGCCAAAGGCATTCAGTGATAGGCAAAGGTCCCAAATAGACATGTGAACATGGTCTTCTCTTGGTCCTTTAGAGCTATAGGAATCTGATTATAATCCCAGTAATCGTTCAAGAAATAGTAATACTCATGAATAGCTAAATGTTCAAGCATTTGATCAATGAAGGAAAGAGGAAAATGGTCCTTATGAGTGGCAGCATTCAACTTTCTATAGTCAATGCATATCCAAATCTTGGTAGGGAGTCGTGTTTGTACTAACTGTACTAACTCTTTGTTCACGTTCTCTACCACAGTGATATCAGGCTTCTTCAGAGTTGTATGGACTAGGCTGACCCATTGGCTATCAGAAATAGAATAAATGATCCTATTGTCTAAGAGTTTTAAAATTTTAGCATGTACAACCTCTTGTATTATATGGTTTAACCTACGCTGCGGGTTCCTCTTTGGTGTCACCTCTTCATTTAAATGAATACTATGTTGAACTATAGCTAGACTCAACCTCTTGATGTTAGTCATGGTCCAACTAATGGCTTCCCTATGCTTTCTAAGAACTGACATAAGGCTCTCTTCTTGTCCTTCAGTCAGATGGGATACGATGATGATTGGAAGGTCTCTTACCCACTTAGGTAGACGTACTTGATGTTCGCAGAGGAAAAAATTCGCGTAAAGTTTTCTTGAATCAATTGAAAGTTTACAACGGATTAATACTCCGATTACAAGGGAGGGAGGATGTTGAGTCTTGAATCCTCCCTTTGTTTAGTGCTGGGTTCTTCGTGTGGCGGTGGAGAGTGAATCTTGTTCTCCGTTGACCGGATGACCATCGGGATCGTCAGGGATCTTCTCTTTGGCTGGTAGAAGGAGTAACACAGCTCTGTCTACCAAAACTCTCAAAGAGAAGGTAGGCAAAGGGCAACTCGTACGCAGCGAGCTTGTTGAAGAGTTTAGCTCTCTTTCTCCTGTCTCTGTCTTGTTGTCGTCTAACTAAAGAAAATTTGACCCCTTCTTAAATAGCGACGGGGCTATTTATAGGGGTTCTAGGGTGAACGTGCCCCCTAAAAACGCTCCACAACGAGGGGCTGACCTCCCCGCTATGTGGGCGGCGAATGGCCCCATAACCAGGACAGTTATAATCGAGACGCGGGTGTCGAGCCCACGCGCCTTGATGTTGAGACGCGAGTGTCGAGCCCACGCGCCTTGATGTTGAGACGTGGGTGTCGAGCCCACGCGCCTTGATGTTGAGACGCGGGTGTCGAGCCCACGCGCCTTGATGTTGAGACGCGGGTGTCGAGCCCACGCGCCTTGATGTTGAGACGCGGGTGTCGAGCCCACGCGCCTTGATGTTGAGAAGCGGGTGTTGAGTCTTCGCGTCTAGAACTTGAAACTCTGCTTTTTAACGGCTTGTCTTTTAGTGATTTTTAGACAGCCTACAGAACCCCCTCCAAAGTTTTCGATATTCCGCAGTTAACTGGGACGGATTTCGAAATACTTTGGACTCTAGCTGAATTCGCCTTTATGACTGGACTGTTAATGCTCCGGGTTTGATCTTATCTGGAGTTGGTCTTCGTGAGTGTACTATTGAACTCTTTGAGGCCACCAGAGTTGATCGTGTTGAGTGTCTAGATACACAGTCTAAACCTCCCCGATTGCTTTTAGTCTGTCATGGACGTGCTTTAAGCCAGGAGTGGACGATCGTCTGCTTGTGCCAGTGTACTGTTGAACTGATTTGCAGAAGCAAGGACTGAACGCCAGTTCTTTTTGAAGAGCAGAGATAGTACTGCTTTACAGACGCGACTTTCATGGGGTGCGCCTTTTGGAAATGGAAAACGCGACTGATATTCGATTGGGCAGACGCGATGCTAGGCCGGATTGGAAGGACGCGAACTTCAGAGAGACGCATCCTTTTAAGTAAGGACGCGATTTTCTGGACGCGACAATGGCTGTGCTGACGGGGCACGTCCATCAAAGAGGCGCGCCTGTTAAGTGCGAATCCGTGCCATGTCATGAGTGCACCGCCACTTGTTCTGGGGAACCGTCGGGACATCACCTTTTGGCGCGCGGACTTCCCGTTCATGAAATGATCTATTCCACGCGTCAAGCGATGACTCGCTATAGAGCTAATCAAGCCACGCGCCGCGTATCTTTGCAAATCTTTGTGCCTATAAATGGCAACAGTCAGAGAGGTATCTCTTCTTCTCCGAGCGCATCTGCTAGGGTTTTATAAAAAGGATTTTTGTTCATCACTTTTCATTTCTCCTTCATCGGATTCTTGATCACCAATGGCACCCAAGGCCAAGCCAACCGCATCATCCTCAAAGGCGGCCGTCACCGAGGCCCAGAGGGGCGGTTCCTCCGCGCAGGAAGTCCTCTTCCTAGGTATAATGCCGCTTAGGCTTAACCTTCACCATTAATGGTGGAAGTTCATGGAACCCCTAAAAAAAAACTTTTTTTTTTGAGGAGAATCGTCAACACAGAATATAAACCGTGTTTGATTCTCAGGCGCGGTCTCAGACGCGGTCTCTGAGTTGATAACCAAGGCGCGGGTTTGATGACCCGGTGCCAGTGAGTCCTGCATTTCAGATTCTTCACTTAGAATATTTCTAATTGTGAAGGGTTCGGACGCGGACTTGATCCTTGCGTTCTATGACATCAGGTGCTGAATTTTTATGAATCTTGCACCTGAGCCCAAGTACTTAAAGATTTTTCATAAGTCTTGGTTTTCAAAACGCGGCTTGATCCTGCGGGCCTCACATCTGGACGATGATTTGCAGGTCTGGACGCGGATTTTGATAATTCCTGCGTCCAGTGTCTCTTCTGCGTCTGGACGCGGATTCTCAAGTCTAGACGGGAATTTTGATAATTTCTGCGTCCAGCATCTTTTCTGCGTCTGGACTATAGACACTTAACACAAATTTTATTTTTGATAAGATGTCTGATCAAGTGTCTTTTTCTTTGCAGTTCTACACTCTTCTGCCCCACTCTCCAAGAAGCGCCACTTTGGGCATGTAGGTGGCTCTGACCGTGATTTAATCTTTGCGCTGCAAAGGACTGTACCTGTGACTGCTGACAGGTCGCAGGAGCGCAAGAAAAGGCTCTCCAATGTTGACATGACAACTTTTCGGGAGCTTATGACTGATGCAGCATTCACAACGGATGCTCACATTCCGCTGGAGAAGCCTGCCTTCTTCTTTGGAGACCATGTCGGCGATGGCGGCTATTCCATGTATGACGGAACTTATAAATGGCTCCGCCAGATAGGGGGTAGAAGATTCTTTCTTCCGGACATGGAGAGGATGTACCCGCTGTCTTATCTCCAACACACGTCCATCCCTCGGAAGATGAAATGGGACCTTTCCCGATATGTCCCTGAGATTACCCTCGGTGACTTAGGCTCCAAAAGGGTATACCGTCATGATAGTCATGATAGGGCGGTTCTCGGCCTGTTCCCCGGGTCGCTCAGGACTGAGCCCCCAGTTGGAAAAACACCAAAACTTGGCACCACTTTCCTCAACGCGTTCATGAAAGTGGAGGGTGATTTTCCGGTTGAGTTCCGTTCGCCCGGGTGGGTTCATTCCACCGAGAAGTATTGGTGGGGCAAGATGGTGAGCTTCGTCCTTGCCGACCTTAGGGACTTGTTGGAGCAAACGGATCTGTACCAGGCAGTCAGGGCCGTACAGTATGGTATCCCGCCGAGTTCTCAGAACTTCTTCGGGGTCCTGGAGCGGTACAATCCTTTGACGGGGACATTCTTCACTCCGGTGAGAGATGGGCCTTGCCCTGCACATGAGGTCTCGGGGCTGGCAACAGGGACTCTCCCTATGAGGAATATGTCCCAACCACTGAGGAGCTCAACCTTATGAAGAAAGGGTCTCCTCAAGTGTACGAGACTTATTGGGAGGTGTCATGTCACTTCCACATTTGCGGTCAGGTAACTTCTTGGAGGTCGGGAGGAGTCAAGCAGCTGTCTTGGGCCAGCTACTTGTTTAATGGTATCAATAAGAAAGACCATCCGGTACCCCGACTGGCTCCCAGCTCCGACAAGGAGATTGATGACAGGATTACGGCTTCTGAAGGCTTCTACACCACGGTTTCGAACGAGGATGGTTTCGAACCTGACATGGTTTTCGAAAGCTTTCACCATCAGGCCCGGATTCCCGTCTCCGATCGAGCACTGTTGGCAGGCTTCTTAATGCTATGGTTGAAGCGCTGTGTGGTGCCCACGCTGCCACATGAAGTCATTGTTGCCGATATAGTGTACCCGGCGGTGCTCCTGGCCTATGGCAGTCCCATCGCCCTTCTTCCGGCCATGGCGGCTGGCATTCAAAGCGGGTTGCGGGCGTTGACCCAGACTTTCTGTGAGGCAGGGAAGGCTGTCGATTCCCATGGCAAGCCGATTGTTGACTCAGAGGGGAAGCCGATGGTGAAGCGTCCCAACCCTCGGGTCGAGCTGCCCTACACGTACTTAATGGCTTGGTACGTGATGCACTGCCCCTCTCTGATGACGCCGGTGCCTTGGAGTGAGGGTTTTGTCCCCTTTGTACAGCGGCTGGAGGGTTTTTTACTGGTGTAATACTTACATGTATTACGTTCGAAAGTGCATTCTGTCTGCTTCGAACTACCAGCTTAACCGCTGCTTCCCCGAGATTCCTGGTGCATCTTTTGGGGAACTATATACTGACTCCGCAGGCCAAGATGATTTCACTAGGCTGTCAACGGGGATCTTCTGGTGGTTGATTAACATCCGGCCTGGGTATGTGCTTTTCCGGCAAGGGACTTCATGCACGATCAAGCCATATAAGCCGAATCGCTTCGCCCGGCAGTTCGGCTATGATCAACTCTACGTTGGCAACCCCAATGCTCGACTCGCCTTTAGTGGGAACTTGTTCGAAGGTGCTCGGGCTTGGTACTATAGCGTGGCCGGAGGGACGGAAGCAACTTTCCGTCTACCTATCAAGGAGCCAAAGGGCCGCACAAGCTTCAGCTTCTGCACCTGGTACTTCCAGGTCAACCAGACACCATCCTTTGTTCTGGAGTATTCATGCAATTAGAGTATCAATGCAAATTTTGAAGCAAGGTCGGGGTCCGGTAAACGTTCGCGAGGCGTCGAGCAGTATCTGAAGGCTCTGAGGGAAGTCGGGAGAGGGTCGAGGGAGGAGCCGCGAGCAACAAAGCTCGACAAGTGGTGAGTAAGCGTGCTCGAGGCTCTACTTCCACTGCTGATCCTGCCCCAAAGAGGGTCCGGAGAGACTTGACGGCCGAAGTTTCTCTATCCGAAGACATCCCTGCTGGTGTTGAGGAACCGAGGGAAGAAGAGGCGGATGAGGATGATGCCCCCTTAGTCCCTGCTCGTAGGTTGCACAGCAGGGGCCCCAGGATTGTGGAGGAAGCGGAGCCTGCTGACGAACCAACCGCTACTGACGAGGCCGAGCAGTTCGAAGTTGACATCATGAGCGGAGGTGATGTTGAGATTCCGGGGGTCTCAGTTCAGCCCGGGTCTTCCTCAGCTCACGAAAGGAGAGATGAGGCACCGCAACCGGAGGTCGACATCATGAGTGATGTTGAGATTGCAGGAGTCTCAACTCAGCCCGGTTCTTCCCCTACTCATGAAAGGAGAGATGAAGCACAGCAACCTGGGTCTCCAAGTGTGTTCGTCTTCAGTCCTCGGACAGTTGACCCCAGCCCTACCACTGGGGTAATTGGTGGCAAGGCTCCGGCTATCGAGGCCTCTCGCGTCGAACTGTCGTCTTCCTTATCTGCAGAGGGAAGCGATTTTGAGGATGAGGTTGATTATGGTGACGAATCCGCTCCTCCTGATCCGAGTAAATTCTCACACATCTCGGAGGAGGAAATACATGGGTGCGAGCCGTTGATGGCATCACCACTGGCGGCAGTTATTCCCGCTGAATACTCTTTTCACCTTCTGACTTGATTTCCCTTTTCATTTTGAAGAGGAGGTTTTAACATTCTCCTTTTATGCTGCAGGGTTGGCCGAGGATATTGAGGCTGCAACCTCCTCGCATATCGAGGAGATGGTGCAAGAGTTGACCCAGCCGGAAGGAGTTGAGACTCCAGCCGCTGAGATGCCTCCAGAGAAGGCAACTACTGAAATCGGGGAGACTCCCACTCTGCAGGACGAGGAGGCAACCACTGAAGCCAGGGAGACTTCTACTCTGCAGGATTCGCCCAAGAATTCGACATCTCTGGACCTCCAACTTGGTAAGGAAGTTTTGATGTCTTGAATGTTTCTTTTCTCACCATTGTAGCTAATGTTGAGATAATTTGTAGAGAGAACTGAGGGGGCTCAGGTGGAGAGTCTGACGGTCAGTGCCCCTCCGGAAGGCCACACAGCTCAAGCCTCGGCCGAGGTTTCTGAGGAGGTCGAGCTCACTACTCTGTCATCAGCTGTGGAGGTTCCTGCAGAGGTAGCACCCCCAGAAGCGTTAGTGGCTGCTCTTGCTCCTGCCGTACCGGTGGTCAGCCTGACTCTTGCGCGAGAAGAGCCGGCTTACATCCCTCACCCTGTGATAGAAAGGGGGTCGGGGAGCACCTCGGGCGATGATACTATGGAGTTCCTGACACGCAAAACGGTGCAACAGTTCTTTGACTCAATGCGATCATGCATCGATTTCATCCTGTCTGGGGGTAGCTCCTTTGAATTCGCCCGGATGTTTCTCGGAAACTTGGCCGAGAACATCAAGTTGGCCGGAGGCCCTTCGCTAGCCCAGGCGTGTCTGATGGTGGTGGAGCAGCTGGGACAAGACCTGAGAGAGCTTCGATCCCTGGAGGATGCAGGCTCATTCCACGAAGCCCAGGAAACTCTGAATAGGCTCCTTGATGCTCAAGAGCAGGAGCGACGGGAGGTGGAGGAGAAGATAACCGATAACACCCGTCTTCTTGAAGGTTTCCAGGCTGATCATCAAAGGCTAACAGTCGAGTCCAAGGAATCTGTCATGATCATACAGGCTGCAAAGCAGGCTATCCTTGACTCTCGGGCTGCGATAGCTAGGACTGAGGCCATGATTGCTTTTAACGAACAGAAGCTTACTACCTCTGAAAAGAGGCTAGTGGAGTTAGAGGCTGCTAAGGCGCAAGTTGAAGCAAACCTCTCTGTTCGTTCATCCGAGTTGGAATCCCTCCGTGTACAAGCGCAGGGATTTTTATCTGAGGCGGATCTGCGGGCCCAAGCTCTCATGGAGGCTGAGAAGGCGCGTCAACATAAGATACATCGCCTTAGAGAGCAAATCCGTTCCTTAGCGAACCAGGACTTGTAGCCTTCCCCTTTTTTTTGTAAAGAAAAGGACACTCTGTTTTACTAAGAGTGTTTGTATTAACTTTTATCAGATGTAATAAAAGTCTTTGGAGTTCTTGTTCCATCTTTATTGCCTTGCCGTAGATGAATTCAACTTCTCAAGTCTTCTTGATGAGACGCGGCATTGATTCATAGGAACCTAGGTAGAACCAAATTTTCTGATGAGACGCATCATCAAATCATAGAGAGAGACGCGGTCATCAGTTCTTAGACAGAACCAAGTCCTTTTGATGAGACGTGGCATCAATTCACAGAGAGAAACGCGGGTTTAATTGACGCGAATCTGTTCTGCTAATGAAGACGCGACTCAAGTGGACGCGGAGGACGCAGTTTTTGAGTGTGACTCACTGGTCGCAGTCCTTTAGGATGCAGCGCTGGGTCTTTTGACTAGGTGCGAACAACCATCACTACCCATGCAGACACAGCTCCTCTGATGAAGACGCAGTTTGAGCGGACGCGAGGGACGCAGCCTTGCGTATTTTCCGACTAATCCCACAATGGCCTAAGTCTTTTGCTGAGTAAAGTGCTTTCCCTTAACATGGGCCCCGTTTGCTGAAGGGACGCAACTTTGGGTCGCGCGAACATTCCTCTGGAATGTAGGTGGACGTCATTCAGTCTGGAAAGGGGACGCGGATTCCTGGACGCGGCTTTCTTATCTGCGTCTTGATGTATTTTCCTCGGCGTTAAATGCGGCCTGACTTAAAGATTTCATAAGATCTTTGAACGTCAAGTCTTCATTGACGATTGGAAAACCGGGTCGTCCGTTGTTTCCCGAAGCAGTTATCCACGCGTTGGTTTCTCATTGGACTCAGGCGTTAATGCCTTTTAATGCAAAACCGGTGCTGGCGGTTTGAGACCAGCGTCTGCGACGCTTCCCGAAGCAACGTTCCACGCGTCAGACTCCTATTGGACTTTGACGGTCGTGCGGTCATTAAGGCCGACGGTTTTGATTAATGAACCATTAATGATAGCTATCAGGGGCTGCCTATAAATAGGAGTTCCTTCTCTCCCTTTAACAGTCCATACTGTGTTCTTTTTGAGAGCGAGTGCTCTAAGAGTTTCTCTGCCTTCCCCCTTCAAAGGACTTCACCAGGGGTTGCCTCCATGGATGAAGATGACCCAGAGCTTTATTGCTTCTGTTTGGTCTCTTCAGAAGATTACCACTGTTAAGTGATTTCAATAACAGAAAGCATCTCTCTGAACTCTTTTTATGTCCGCGCTTCGATGCAGAGAGTTACACTCTTAATAGAGGCCTCTGTGGGTACGCCGTTCTGATTTGCCATGACCTTTTTTAGTCCCAACCATTCTGAACTTTAGTATATCTCTTAGAGAGATATCATCTGGACTTTCTTGCGAAGTCATGGTTGGTGCATTCCTCTTCTGGAATTTGTGCCATCGACTTAAGCTTCTCTGGACGCGAGTACAGAAGTCTTTGGCGCTGGCTTTGCTCATGAAGCTCGCGTTTTATGGCCACTGACTTGGAGGAATTCCAACTCGGGTTGAAGGTTTCAGACCCGAATCTTGCAACTCATGTTCCTCCAACAGAGAGATGGCAATTTTTGGCGTCTGATTCTCTGCGCGCCTTGTATCTTAAATGCGGATGTGGAATTAGGTCGCGTTTGAATTCTGTGTGTATCACAGTCTTGCTCGCGTCTGTTTCTGTCACCGCGGAAGTTTGACTCACTGCGTGGGTCATTCTCGCGTCTGCAGTCTTCAGCAATAACCGCGTTTGTGACTTAGTTTTCTTCGCTGAAGTGTACTAAGTTCCAGATGTTCTGATTCCTTTGTTTATTCCTTGCAGGTAGGCTTGAACGTCCTTTTTCACGTTCGCTGGGCCCCTGGAAGAATATTTCGGCCGGCGAATTTGTTCGATGTTCGTCCACAAGGGAAGAAGTCATGGTCCTCGTCGTCTACAAGGGAAGAAGTCATGGCCCTTGTCGGGGACTTAACCCTCGCCAAGATCTCTTTGAATGCGACGCACCAGTCATGCTTGCTGGCATGGCATGGTCAGAGTAAGGATGGCGGCGAGGGGGTTACGGTGGATATAGTGGTGGTTAGCATCCCCTTCCTCTCTCACCTCAGAAGTGACATCGAGGACACTCCATGTTTGTTAGATGGCCTTCTGGCGAAAGAGATGCTCATGAATGAAGGGTTGCAGGGCTTTCTGCTGCCACCGGACCTCAAGAACACCATTGCTCTTAGCTTAGTCAGCTAGGGCTCTTTCGATGTTCACGTCATGCACCATAGTGCAATCGGCTCCAACTGTTGCCACAGTTTGGCGCTTTTCCAAACATCGTGCACTTGGAATCAGATGCGGCTTCAAGGAGTGAGTACGGCCTCTGAGAGAGAGAGGGACTTCTTTGTACTCCTTAATTGTAACACTCCATCTTATTGTATAAGAGAGCGTTTTGTATCACTTTCATAAGGCTGAATATAAATAAAAGTGACATTTTTCTTCCTGCCTCTTTCTATTGTCTTGTACCTTTTGTCTTCAGTTAGACGCATAGAAGCAGAAGATCTTTGACTTCGTCAAAATTATGATGATAATCTTAATGAGTCAAATTCCGTAGGGAAAGGTTCTATTTCAGGAACTTCCACAATACTGTCAGAGGTGTAATATTAACTTGACAGAGATAAAATAATGTTTGGTGGACCAGCCACTTTATAAGAAAAGTGACATGTGGAACACGTACCCCCAGGGAAGGTGAACTTTTATCAAGGGTTAGGATTCATTTGATTAAGCTCAGCTGGGGATTTGAAGGAAAACATTGTCAATGGTGTAGTGTTAACCTAACAATGTTTCTAGGTAGACTTGTTATTCTATTGAAGAGAATAACAAGTAAGACTAGACTCATGGGGAATCTAGGGAAGTCTTTACCGTTAGAGGTGTGATATTAACTTAACGGGTTGAAAGTAGTCTTGTCAGAAGTGTGGTGTTAACTTGACAAGGATGTGAGTCAGAGGTGTAATATTAACTTGACTCAAAAGTATTTCAGTTATGTTTGGGAAAACTGAGAGTGTCACTGACATAGGTATGATGTTTAACTTGACAGTGAGGGCAATGCTAGAGGTGTAATGTGGAACTTAGCATTGGTCATCTCGGCTTGGATAAGGAAGTCGAGGAAGAATCATGGCCATAGGTGTATTATTGAACTTAGTAATGACTTAGATGCTAGAGGTGTAGTGTTAACTTAGCATCATTCGTTTCAGCTTCAATACAGAAGTCTGAAGGAAAGTGACTGTCAGAGGTATAATATTAACTTGACAGAAGCTTGGTGCACTGTTTAGAAGTATAATGTTAACTTAAACAGTAATTTTGTCAGAGGTGTAATATTAACTTGACAAGAATTGGCTCGTGCCAAAAAACGGTTTGAGGACCTGTCATTCTATTGATGAGAACTGACAGGTGGGATTTGGAGTGCCAGATGTATATGTTAACTCGGCAAATCTGAAAGTTTGTTACTCTACGTAGAGTTGACAAGCAAGAGTTGTACTCGACAAGGAGTATTCATTACCAGAGGTATAGTGTCAACTTGGTAATGATTGTATTTGGTAGACCTTACCATTCTGTGGGTGAGAATTGGTAAGGGATTTTGGAGGAAAGACTGGAGCCAAGTCCACTTAGGATTTTTAGCAAACCCTCAGCTATTAACGGATTTGAGGTGCCTTTACCAACTACCGTTTGAGTTGGGCTAGCCATGCTATTCCCCTCAGCATGATGAGTTGTCAAAGACTTATGTTGGGCTTAAAAGCCAACATTTTCCTCTATCCTTAGCCGTCGGAGGCGTCAGATGTTTGATCAGAGGTGTACTTTTAACTTGATCAGCGGAAGAATACCATTTAAGGATAGTATTTCTTCAAGAACCTGCCATTGATAGGCATCATGAGTGTATCGCCATTTGATGTTATGAGGCGATACGATCCATTTGAGTAGACTGACTCTACTACGAATGGTCCTTCCATTTGGGTTGGAATTTACCTTTTGTCTTGTGCGTCATCACCATGGGTCTTCTGACGGCTAAGACTAGGTCGCCTTTCTTGAAAGTTCGCACTTTAACTTTCTTGTTGAAGGCTCTGGTAATTCGAGCTTGGTAAAGCTCGATTTGTTGTTGGGCCTACAAACGCTTATCGTCTAAGGCCTCCAATTCCTGGAGTCGCTGTCGATGCTTCTCCTCGGTTGTCATCTCCGCTGTCAAGGCGACGCGTAGAGATGGAATTTGGATTTCCAGTGGGAGCACGGCTTCACACCCATATACCAAAGAAAATGGCGTGGCTTTAGTTGGGGTTCGCACAGTTGTGCGGTAGGCCCATAAGCATTCACCTAGCTTATCGTCCCAGTCTCGTTGACTTTTCGAGACGAACTTCTTGAGAAGCTTGCCAATAGTCGTGTTGAAAGCTTCTGCGAGGCCATTAGCGGCAGGGTAGTATGCCGTTGAGGACACACTCTGGATTCTGAACTTAGCGCAGAATCTCTGAAAAGCCTGGCCGATGAACTGGGGTCCATTGTCATGGACAATTCGCCGAGGTACACCGAAATGGTAAATAACGTGATGTTTCACAAACTTGATCACGTTAGACGATTTTACCTCCTTCAGAGGAATAGCTTCGGCCCATTTAGAGAAATAATCAGTTATTGCCAAATAAACTGTAACGCCCCGATCCCGCGGGTACGGGGACGTCACTGCGACGTATATACGCAAGTCAGAAGTACCTTCACGTATATACGCTAAGCATCAGTACAGGCAAGAATCAGAGTACGGAAGCAAGTGGTGCATTATACATTCCAACACATGAGTACAATTACAAAGTTATCACCAGAGGTGATCCAATATTACATGAA
This sequence comes from Agave tequilana, assembly GCA_038442645.1. Classification (NCBI taxonomy): domain Eukaryota; kingdom Viridiplantae; phylum Streptophyta; class Magnoliopsida; order Asparagales; family Asparagaceae; genus Agave; species Agave tequilana. The sequence goes on from JAVJIF010015683.1 coordinate 35,902, forward strand.
TATTACATCACTGATATGCGCAATTGCGGGATTACAAGGAAATGTACAAGTATGAACAGTAGAAAAGGCACTCACGAGTTTACAAGGGAAACTCGAGAGGCTCACAGGGGGCCTGGAAGGATGTGGTTCTGAACAGTCTGCTGGAGATCCACGCTACCGCTGCGCTACTCTGACCATCAGCTGGGAGAATCCACACGCCCCAAGCTCCAAAACCTGGACATGAGAATCCAGGGGAGTCAAATGATACTCCCCAGGCGAGTGGTGATACGAATGCCAAGTGGCGAGCAAGGATGAGCACAAGTGTGTATACAGGTATAGCAGGTATGAACAGGTATAACATAATCATCATAAAACAGGAAATCCTTTATAAAATCGAGTATGAGTAATTCTGATTGTATAGGCTTTGATTACGACTCCGTGAGACTAGTACATCGAAGGAATAATCCAAACAAGGAAACCCTCATCTATATACCTTTATCTCATATCATCGTAATCCAAGTACATACAACCCGAATTATAAAGTGGTCGTAACAGGAACACATATCAGGCATAACAGGAGTACATAACGGGAGTCATAACAGGAGTCCATAACAGGAGTCTTATATTATTATTACTCGTCTGACTCATATATCTAGGTATGTGTCCGGGTGTACACCCCAACACACATACATCCATATATAAGCAAGCCGAGGGTTGTTAACGGAAGCAGATGGAGAACTGATAGCACTTCTTATAGTAGTTCCCATACACCTGGGACCAGCTTGAGGGCCCTAAGTCCCCCTAACACGCATCTTCTGTGGGCCCAAAGTCCCACTAACACGAATCGTCAGTTCAGGTATTCCATTACTATAAGCAAGGTATCATTCCGGCATCCATCACTTCCTCCCATTCCCCATGTAAGTTGTAACTTATCAATATTATCAGATTACGGGAATAACTGGTCATAACAGGAATAGCCCTACAGATTCAAGAGGTGGCCCCCACAGATTCAAGAGGTGGCCCCCACCGTGGATGGGGTGGCACTTTGTGCTGTGTGGCACTTTGTTCTGAGGGGATGGATTCTAGAGGTGGCCCCCACAGATTCAAGAGGTGGCCCCCACCGAGTGGTGTGGCACTTTATTCCGTGTGGCACTTAGTTCCATACAGGATAACAGGTCAGGATTCCCGTAATGTGATAATCACAAGTCAGGTATTAATATAACAGGGGTACATAACAAGCATAACAGGAGGCAGGTAACCAATCATGTCAAGAGGTTGGTATTAGTCTGGTGGCAAGTCATGTCATAACAAGGGGTCTTGCTAGTAGTAGCATGTTAGGTGGTCAGGTAATATAAACAGGTATTAAATAGTAACATGAATGTAACAGGTATATGATAAAGTAATAGCTGAGCATAACCAAGCGGAGCTGCGGGACCTGACGGTCTCAATCACTGATAGTGAGTGACCGGAGGCTGAAGACCGAGAGACCTGCCGGCCCCAATCACCTCTCTTTCGAGATAGTGAGTGACCGGAGGCTGCAAGCTGAGAGACCTGCAATGTTAGTATCACACGTCATAAAGCAGCAAGTATATCACATGAAATGGGAAAGCCAAGAATAAAGTGAGATCACTCGCATAATCAGTAGGAAGTCAAGAGGATAGCGAGAACACTCGCCTAAATCACCGGAAAACCGAAAAGGTCCGAAATCCATGGAACTCGCGCACGCGCCAATAATATAATATAATATAAATATGGGAGAGGAGACACAGGGAGACGCGGGCTTGGGAAGTGAAACGCGGGGGTCGCAGACGCGGGAGTCGCGTCGCAGGGATAACAGACGCGGGAAAGAGCAGACGCGAGGATCGCGTTGCGGAAAGTACCAGACGCGGGAATCACAGACGCGGGGATCGCGTCGTGAGATGCCTCAAACGCGAGGTCTGCGTTCAAGTGCGGACGCGAGGGAAACGCGGACGCGGACGTGGGTTCTGCGTCGCGTCAATACAGAAACGCGCGGAGCGCGTTAAGGAATATCCTAAACGCGGGGGTGAGATCCGCGTTAGGAAAGTCTTAGCGAGGAAAATCACCCGCTGACAAGATTCCTTTGTTGCGCCCGACGAAGGGAAGTTCGGCCCCAATCCAAAAGGAGGGTACCGGCCCTAAGTCTTGCAACGGAGAAGAACACGGCTCCAATCCAAAAGGAGGGACCGGTCTTCGAGTCTTGCCAACGAAAAAGAGCACGGCCCCAATCCAAAAGGAGTGGCCGGCCCTTGAGGAGATGGAGTGATGGTGGTTTGTGGAGGATTTTGATGGTGGTGGTATTTTTGGAGAAGGTAAAGGAGAAGGTGGAAGCTTTGGAGTTTGTGGTGGTTTCCATGGAGATGAAGGAGGAAGAAGATGAAGGTAAGGAGTTGGAGGAGTTGTAGTGGTGGTTGTTGTGGTGGAGATGAAGGAGGAGTTGGTGGAGGTTAAGGCTTTGGTGAAGAGAAAGAAGAGAAAATGAAGTGAAATGGAGAAGGAAAGGTATTTATAGGATTTGAGTTTGTAAAGTGATGCAAATAAATAAAGGAGAGGGGGTTTTTGCAAAATGGGGAGATGAGGTGACTCTCTTGGCCACTTGGCTTGTTGTGATGATGAGAGAGGAGTGGGGTGTCTTGGAAATGACATTTGGAAGAGAAGGAATTAGTGAAGAGAGAGAAAAGAGATATCATAATGGTGTTGCATACCATATAGGACAAAAGCAATAAAGGAGGAGAATCTTGCATTCCCTTCACTCAAAATGCAGCCCTCACCTGCGTTTGGGCCGAATGGGTTAAACGCAGGGATTAAGCCGCGTTTAGGGAAAGCCAAAAGCTGCGTTTCAAAGAGGAGAGAGAAAGTCATGATAATGGATGGGATTTGATCTGAAGTGCATTAAATGCGGAATGGGGAGGATCTTCACAATAAATGTGGAATCCCAGGTTGGTGAGATCCGCGTTTGAGGAAGAAGAGAGAAAGTGGGAAAGACAGAGTGGAATATACGGGACAATCTCCTCGGTAATTGGGAAAACACCGGAAAGGCCCAAAAATAAAGTAATCCGGAAAGCTTCCCAAAATCCTTAAAAATCATAAATATTATAAAATGATTTTTGGTGAAATCGGTTTTCAAAGATTCAATCTCATTTTCAAGATAAAAATCCAGAAATCAACCGTCAATCTCGGTATACACGGATTGGCCGGATTTTGATAAAATCTGATAAATCCCAGAAATTGAATTTAGATAGAAAATATGATTTTAAGAAATAATGTCTAAAGGCACTTTTAGAAATTCCAAACTGTTTGTAAATTAAAATTCCGAGAATCGGTCAACGGTACTGGCCGACACCGGTTTTGAAGATTTTCAACATAATTCAGGAAAATTTCAGAAAATCATAGAAAATCTAGAATATTGGAAAACGATGTTTAAAACTGAAATCGGGCAAATCGGAATACCAGAATATCCAAATCGAGCAATACTCTAGGATCGGGCCCTCGGTTCAGACTAGGGCTGACTCCGAGTCCACAAACCCAAATCCAAGACAAAACAATCATATAGAGAATTCATAATACAAAACGAATACAAGAAGTAAATCGAAAAATACGGTCGAGAAATCTGAATACGCATCTAAGTACGTATTCTGGGAGCGGGGTGTTACAATCCATCCACCTTACAAAAAATTGCGTCCTCGCAATTTCGTTAAGGGGTAAATTGAACACAAAGAGGACAAGGGCGGATTTATACCAATTAAGATATGAAGCACTATAGGTAGGGCCCTCAAGTTGACTGATCAATAACCAGAATATAGAAATCTTCTGCACTTCCGGCTGTATAAATCTCCGAACGAGGGCAAATAATACTGACTGATTACACAATTTTGCAATAGAATTTCCGCTGTACTGCATACTCAATGTCGCTCTGAGGATAAGCCAGAATACTGAAGATAAAGGAAACCCTGATAGTCCTGAGCATAATAAAGAAGACCGATAATTAAGAATTCCGAATACCAGGCATCAATCACTCTGAAAGATAGAATAGAGAATGTAGAATATCCGTAGCGAATTCCGACTGCTGACTTCTGAAAGATAACCAGATCAGGATCCATCTGGAGAATACCGAGCTTCATAGAGTTGGCCAAAGAGATCACATAATAGCTTCATTCAGAACCAGCCACTACCTTCTAGTATATCCATATCTTAAGTTAGTATAAAGGCTTCATAAAGCCAAAACAGGGGAAAGATGGAAGAGATTAGGAATCAAAGGAAAGATGATCAAGAAATAGATAACTCTGCACTTGTAGTTGGAATGTATAACCAAGACTCATGCATTCCAGTTGCAAATTGCTTTACCATTAATTTGCCGTCTGGACATACTGAGGATGTAGAGCCTAAGCTCTGATACCAACCTGTAACGCCCCGATCCCGCGGGTACGGGGACGTCACTGCGACGTATATACGCAAGTCAGAAGTACCTTCACGTATATACGCTAAGCATCAGTACAGGCAAGAATCAGAGTACGGAAGCAAGTGGTGCATTATACATTCCAACACATGAGTACAATTACAAAGTTATCACCAGAGGTGATCCAATATTACATGAATATTACATCACTGATATGCGCAATTGCGGGATTACAAGGAAATGTACAAGTATGAACAGTAGAAAAGGCACTCACGAGTTTACAAGGGAAACTCGAGAGGCTCACAGGGGGCCTGGAAGGATGTGGTTCTGAACAGTCTGCTGGAGATCCACGCTACCGCTGCGCTACTCTGACCATCAGCTGGGAGAATCCACACGCCCCAAGCTCCAAAACCTGGACATGAGAATCCAGGGGAGTCAAATGATACTCCCCAGGCGAGTGGTGATACGAATGCCAAGTGGCGAGCAAGGATGAGCACAAGTGTGTATACAGGTATAGCAGGTATGAACAGGTATAACATAATCATCATAAAACAGGAAATCCTTTATAAAATCGAGTATGAGTAATTCTGATTGTATAGGCTTTGATTACGACTCCGTGAGACTAGTACATCGAAGGAATAATCCAAACAAGGAAACCCTCATCTATATACCTTTATCTCATATCATCGTAATCCAAGTACATACAACCCGAATTATAAAGTGGTCGTAACAGGAACACATATCAGGCATAACAGGAGTACATAACGGGAGTCATAACAGGAGTCCATAACAGGAGTCTTATATTATTATTACTCGTCTGACTCATATATCTAGGTATGTGTCCGGGTGTACACCCCAACACACATACATCCATATATAAGCAAGCGAGGGTTGTTAACGGAAGCAGATGGAGAACTGATAGCACTTCTTATAGTAGTTCCCATACACCTGGGACCAGCTTTAGGGCCCTAAGTCCCCCTAACACGCATCTTATGTGGGCCCAAAGTCCCACTAACACGAATCGTCAGTTCAGGTATTCCATTACTATAAGCAAGGTATCATTCCGGCATCCATCACTTCCTCCCATTCCCCGTGTAAGTTATAACTTATCAATATTATCAGATTACGGGAATAACTGGTCATAACAGGAATAGCCCTACAGATTCAAGAGGTGGCCCCCACAGATTCAAGAGGTGGCCCCCACCGTGGATGGTGTGGCACTTTGTGCTGTGTGGCACTTTGTTCTGAGGGGATGGATTCTAGAGGTGGCCCCCACAGATTCAAGAGGTGGCCCCCACCGAGTGGTGTGGCACTTTGTTCCGTGTGGCACTTAGTTCCATACAGGATAACAGGTCAGGATTCCCGTAATGTGATAATCACAAGTCAGGTATTAATATAACAGGGGTACATAACAAGCATAACAGGAGGCAGGTAACCAATCATGTCAAGAGGTTGGTATTAGTCTGGTGGCAAGTCATGTCATAACAAGGGGTCTTGCTAAGTAGTAGCATGTTAGGTGGTCAGGTAATATAAACAGGTATTAAATAGTAACATGAATGTAACAGGTATATGATAAAGTAATAGCTGAGCATAACCAAGCGGAGCTGCGGGACCTGACGGTCTCAATCACTGATAGTGAGTGACCGGAGGCTGAAGACCGAGAGACCTGCCGGCCCCAATCACCTCTCTTTCGAGATAGTGAGTGACCGGAGGCTGCAAGCTGAGAGACCTGCAATGTTAGTATCACACGTCATAAAGCAGCAAGTATATCACATGAAATGGGAAAGCCAAGAATAAAGTGAGATCACTCGCATAATCAGTAGGAAGTCAAGAGGATAGCGAGAACACTCGCCTAAATCACGGAAAACCGAAAAGGTCCGAAATCCATGGAACTCGCGCACGCGCCAATAATATAATATAATATAAATACTGGGAGAGGAGACACAGGGAGACGCGGGCTTGGGAAGTGAAACGCGGGGGTCGCAGACGCGGGAGTCGCGTCGCAGGGATAACAGACGCGGGAAAGAGCAGACGCGAGGATCGCGTTGCGGAAAGTACCAGACGCGGGAATCACAGACGCGGGGATCGCGTCGTGAGATGCCTCAAACGCGAGGTCTGCGTTCAAGTGCGGACGCGAGGGAAACGCGGACGCGGACGTGGGTTCTGCGTCGCGTCAATACAGAAACGCGCGGAGCGCGTTAAGGAATATCCTAAAGCGGGGGTGAGATCCGCGTTAGGAAAGTCTTAGCGAGGAAAATCACCCGCTGATAAGATTCCTTTGTTGCGCCCGACGAAGGGAAGTTCGGCCCCAATCCAAAAGGAGGGTACCGGCCCTAAGTCTTGCCAACGGAGAAGAACACGGCTCCAATCCAAAAGGAGGGACCGGTCTTCGAGTCTTGCCAACGAAAAAAGAGCACGGCCCCAATCCAAAAGGAGTGGCCGGCCCTTGAGGAGATGGAGTGATGGTGGTTTGTGGAGGATTTTGATGGTGGTGGTATTTTTGGAGAAGGTAAAGGAGAAGGTGGAAGCTTTGGAGTTTGTGGTGGTTTCCATGGAGATGAAGGAGGAAGAAGATGAAGGTAAGGAGTTGGAGGAGTTGTAGTGGTGGTTGTTGTGGTGGAGATGAAGGAGGAGTTGGTGGAGGTTAAGGCTTTGGTGAAGAGAAAGAAGAGAAAATGAAGTGAAATGGAGAAGGAAAGGTATTTATAGGATTTGAGTTTGTAAAGTGATGCAAATAAATAAAGGAGAGGGGTTTTTGCAAAATGGGGAGATGAGGTGACTCTCTTGGCCACTTGGCTTGTTGTGATGATGAGAGAGGAGTGGGGTGTCTTGGAAATGACATTTGGAAGAGAAGGAATTAGTGAAGAGAGAGAAAAGAGGATATCATAATGGTGTTGCATACCATATAGGACAAAAGCAATAAAGGAGGAGAATCTTGCATTCCCTTCACTCAAAACGCAGCCCTCACCTGCGTTTGGGCCGAATGGGTTAAACGCAGGGATTAAGCCGCGTTTAGGGAAAGCCAAAAGCTGCGTTTCAAAGAGGAGAGAGAAAGTCATGATAATGGATGGGATTTGATCTGAAGTGCATTAAATGCGGAATGGGGAGGATCTTCACAATAAATGCGGAATCCCAGGTTGGTGAGATCCGCGTTTGAGGAAGAAGAGAGAAAGTGGGAAAAGACAGAGTGGAATATACGGGACAATCTCCTCGGTAACTGGGAAAACACCGGAAAGGCCCAAAAATAAAGTAATCCGGAAAGCTTCCAAAAAATCCTTAAAAATCATAAATATTATAAAATGATTTTGGTGAAATCGGTTTTCAAAGATTCAATCTCATTTTCAAGATAAAAATCCAGAAATCAACCGTCAATCTCGGTATACACCGGATTGGCCGGATTTTGATAAAATCTGATAAATCCCAGAAATTGAATTTAGATAGAAAATATGATTTTAAGAAATAATGTCTAAAGGCACTTTTAGAAATTCCAAACCGTTTGTAAATTAAAATTCTGAGAATCGGTCAACGGTACTGGCCGACACCGGTTTTGAAGATTTTCAACATAATTCAGGAAAATTCCAGAAAATTATAGAAAATCTAGAATATTGGAAAACGATGTTTAAAACTGAAATCGGGCAAATCGGAATACCAGAATATCCAAATCGAGCAATACTCTAGGATCGGGCCCTCGGTTCAGACTAGGGCTGACTCTGAGTCCACAAACCAAAATCCAAGACAAAACAATCATATAGAGAATTCATAATACAAAACGAATACAAGAAGTAAATCGAAAAATACGGTCGAGAAATCTGAATACTCATCTAAGTACGTATTCTGGGAGCGGGGTGTTACATAAACCGATGTCCTTTTGATCATGGTGGGCTGATAGGGCCAACCACGTCCATTCCCCACATTTCAAATGGCCAGGTAGAGGTCGTGGAGTGGAGGTACCCTGGTGCTTGATGGATGAAATCGCCGTGCACTTGGCAAGCGTGACATCTTTTGGCATAAGTGTTGGCATCGGCAATCATCTTGGGCCAGTAGTAACCCAATCTTTGGAGTCGATGTGCCAGTTTTGGGCCAGGTTGGTGGGCTCCACACATGCCGTCGTGGGCTTCTTCAATACGTCTTGAGCCTCGCTTGGTGAGAGGCACCGGAGCAAGATCCCGTCATGCGATCGACGATACAATGTTCGTGTAATCGCATTGTAGTAAAATTTAGGGGCTTTCCTTCGAATGGCAGCCGCTTCCTTGGCGTCCTCAGGCAGGATGCAATACAAGACATAGTCGATATAGGGGAATCGCCAGTCTTTAAGTTCTGGCCCGGTTGATAATTCCAGCGCTTCTTTGCCTTGATACTCTCCCTTTGACTCCTGATAGTTTTTGAGGGCAGTTCTCGGGCAATACAGGTCGTGGCTGTAGACGAATACTTTCTCCATTGCTCCAGCTGGAAGAGCTAAGGAGGCCGCGAGGGATGCGAGTGCATCTGCGTGCGCATTTTGCCTGCGCGGTACATGGTCAATATAGAAGTTTGTGAACCTTTCGGCCATGCAGATAGTTGCGTTGTAGTAGGGTACTAGGTCCTCATGTCTGACCTCGTACTCCCTGCGAACTTGGCTGACGATGAGTTTAGAGTCGCCATACGCCTCGAGATTTTTAACGCCAATCTCATCGGCGAGCTGTATCCCAATCAAAAGAGCGTTGTATTCTGCTACATTGTTGGAACAAGGCTCGGTTAATGAGACAGCTCGGGGAATCACATAATTCTGTGGCGAGACGAGTACTACTCCTACCCCCGCTACGATGTGTCCTTTTGGGCTTGTTCTGGATGCACCGTCGAAGAAAAGTTGCCATACTTGGCCTTCGAACGATGTCTGAGTCGAGCAGACTTCGATGATTTCATCTGGGAGATCCTCGTAGAGTCTGGCTGCCCTCGGATCTGGGTGTTCAGCCAGGAAATCCGCCACCGCTTGTCCTTTAATGGCCTTCTGTGGTAAAAAGTGCATTTCATATTGAGATAACAATATGGCCCATTTTGCCAGTCGGCCATTTAGCGATGAAGGCTTTGTCATAAGTAACCTCAAGGGGTTGACTTTTGATATAACGTTTATTGTCTGACCTATCAAATAGTGTCGCATTTTCTGAATGGCGAACACTAATGCCAAACATTCCTTCGCGATCGGGTTGTACCGATGTTCGGCTCCGATCATTATTCTACTCAAATAGTAGATTGCTTGTTCTCGCCCTTGATCATCATTCTGAGCTAGTAGAGCTCCCAAAGAATGATCCATTGCTCGAACGTATACCAGGAAAGATTTTCAAAGCTGCAAGGACTGGTGTTGGGTGAGGTATTGCTTAATTTCCTCAAATGCTTGTTGACAAGCGTCGTCCCAAATGAACGAGACACCCTTCTTCATCAGCTTAGCGAAGGGTTGGCATCTTCCAGAAAGGTTTGAGATGAACCTGCGGATGTACGCCAATCGTCCTTGCAATCCCCTGAGCTCCTTGAGGTTTCTCGGAGGTTGCATTTCCCGGATAGCGCGGACCTTTTCTGGGTCCAGATGAATTCCTGCGGAAGTTACAACAAATCCTAGGAATTTGCCACTGGCCACGCCCAGGAAGGATTTGGTTGGGTTCATCTTCAACTGATGGGCCGCATGATGTCGAAGACAACCTTTAGGTCAGCTATGTGATCACCCTTAGCGTGACTTTTCACCGCAATATCATCAACATAACATTCCACCGTTTTGCGCATTTGCCGCTGGAAAATGGCATTCATGGCCCTTTGATATGTTGCCCCTGCATTCTTCAGTCCGAAGGGCATGACGGTGTAGCAATATACCCCTAGAGGTGTCCTGAAGGAGGTATGCTTTTCATCATCAGGATACATTTTAATTTGATTGTATCCTGAGAATCCATCCATGAAGGACATTCGTTCGAATTCACATGTATTGTCAATCATGACATCTGTGATTGGCAAGGGGAATTCGTCTTTGGGGCAAGCCTCGTTTAGATCACGGAAGTCGATGCAGATCCGGATCTTCCCGTTCTTCTTGGCAACTGGGACAATGTTGGCTACCCAGTCGGGATGTTGTTCTTCCCTGATGAAGCCAGAATCAATAAGTTTTCTGACTTCTAATTGAATTGCCTCCATTATTTCTGGACGGAACCGTCGCTGCTGTTGTTTGACGGGTTTTGCGTCCGGATTGATGTTGAGGCGGTGCATAGCCACTTGAGAATCAAGTCCAGGCATGTCCTCGTAATTCTAGGCAAAGACGTCTATATACTCTTGTACAAGAAATATTAGATCCTTCTTCTCCGAAAGCGACAGGCCGTCACTTATGAAGATGGGCTTAGGATTGGCCTCATCTCCTAGATTGACTTGAACAACCTTGTCTTCTGTGGGTGGCTCGCGCTGTTCAAAGCGGGTATCCCAAAGAGTATTTAGATGTTTGATCCAAGGATCTGTATCAGATTGGATCATTTCTTCATCTCCATCTTCCAGGTGGCTTGTTGAAACCATGTTCACTGAAAGTTCTCTGAAGATGTTGCCGACACTGACATCCGACTCCCATGATGACGTGCCTGAAGAGTAATTATGACCTAATGGCCCTCCAGAATCAGAGGCTGACGGGATCGGAGTCGATACATAGCCCAACCCCCGGCACGTCCGATGATAATAATCGGGGGCTTTGCCTTTCGGCACAAAGGATCGAAGTAGCGTTCTCCTTCCTTTGCCGAAGTTCAACTCGGGTCTGCTGGTTAGGTCATACCCCATGTTTTCATCATTCTGAGTGTCTTTGGCTCATAATGACCGAACTGAGGGGATTCCTGCTCGCTTTTTGATTCTTCATGATTCATTAGCTCGGAGTCAATTCGTCCGAAAAGAATCGGTCTTTGGCCCTTCCTTCTCGCTGGAACCATGAGTATTGATTGTTGTGCATCGTCGACATTTCGACATGTTTCAAAGGACGATTTCACTGGTACATGCAACGATGTCAAGGCATCCATTGCCGACCAGAGATCATTATCCACGTCGGTACTAGTGTCTGACGGCACTGAATCAGAAGCAAACACAGAAAAATACGCTAAATCCAATTCTTCGTTAATGTACCAACCGCCTACATCATCAGCGGGGGTATTATCAACATCGGGCTTACTAACGCCCGTTACAGGTGGATCTAGCTCCCACGCACACTCATCTTCCTCCAGCTCGGTGTCAGCTTCATTGCCAGAGTCTGGTTCTTCTGGTTGCGGGACTTCATCCGTCTCCACAGGATCTTGGTACAGTAAGGAGTCTGTGAAATAATTCTCGACTCCTTTGAATGGATGCCTTTCGGCAATCAATGTCTGCACCTTTCCACCCTCGTCAATGTATTTCATCACTTGATGGAGAGTGGAGGGAACGATGGAGTTGCGGTGAATCCAAGGTCGTCCTAGCAATAGATTGTAGGAAGTGTCAGCGTCGATGACGTAACATGCCACTTCCGTCTTCAGATCTCCGATCCGACATTTGAGCTTAACCTTCCCCATCGGACGGGTACTATTGCCATTGAACCCATAAATGGTCGTCTGGGTAGGGCTCAAACGGTGAGTGGGAATCCCAAGATGCTGCATGACTCTGCGAGGCATGATGCTCAATGCAGACCCGGGATCTACCTGGATGCGATTCACCTCGGATGATCCAATATACCCTGTGAAGTACAGGGGTCGATCATGCTTCCCTTTAACCTCCATATCCTCTGCTGTGAAGGTGATGCAGGGGGTATTCTGGCAGGTGAGGAGACAATTCTCTACATCTTCCTCCTTTGGCACCTGGGTCATGAAGACCTCAGCATTTGCCAGAGCTTCTTGCAGAGCTTCTCTAGTCGACTTTGATAGTCTGAGAAGTTCATACATGGTAATTCGCGCCGGAATGTTGGCCAATTGAGCCAGGACATCAAAAGCGGTAAGGCGCCGTAGATCCTTCCGTGATGCCCTTTTGAAGGGCTCGAGAAAATCGAGTCTCCTTCTGTTTCTCCACGGGTTGTCTTGTGGAGGGCTTGGTTGACTCTGCAGTTGGTTGTGGAGGGGTTGCCGCCGTTTCGCCATACTGCTTCAAGTAGGGCTGTCCTGAGCGGGTTCCCGTCATCGGTTGGTTAGGCTCCGTGGCCAAGACTATTGTTTCCTCCTCGGAATCGGTTAACGAGGGAACATCAGTCTCGGCTTCTCGAGAGGAGGCACACACTACATTGCAGGATGAAGCCTTTGCCTTGCCTTTGGATTTCCTGTTGGTCACAGTAGTCCATTGCCGTTCATTGACAAGGTCAGGGTGGACCCACATGATTTCCCCTTGAGGTGTGGGGACAGGTACCAAGCCTTTCTCTTGCTGCTGGTGAGGGTCTGTGTTGACCACTCTCAGCTCCCCTCTTGGGATAGGGACTACTCCTGAGGGTGTCGGAGGTTGTCTTCCGAACTGGAGAACTGACGTCACATTGGCCGTCACCTTCTTCTGCTCTGGTCGGAGCTTTAACACCTCCGCGTCAATCAGAGCTTGAAGGATGTCCTTGAAGACGTAGCAGCTTTTGGTAGGGTGCCCCAGCATCCTGTGGTACAAGCAATAGGTGGGATTGCGGTCTTGCCGACCTCCTCGGGGCGCCTAGCTTCAGGGAGCTTCAGTCGGTTACTCTTGTTGAGTAGTTTAAAGAGTGAATCGACATGTTCCTCTTTGAAGGAATATTGCTTGTTGGCCCGTGGTTGGCTTAAAGAAACACCTCCCTTGACCAGTTGAGGTTTAGCAGGAGGTTTGGTCTCTGCTGCCAAGTTATCCTTCCGCTTTGTTTGGAGGGATGTGTCTGGCGCACGCCTTGTCGACCTTTCCGGCCTGGGCTTACCTTCCTCCGCTCTGACGCGGGCGACAATCTCCTCAGCCTGTCCACCTTGTTGGACTAATTGCTTTCAGGTGCGGCTTTCAGCAACTCCTATTTGAGCAAGGAGTGAGGTTTGGAGATTATGGCGGCATGTTTCCACCAGTGTGGTCTGGGTCATGCCGCTCGGACATCGGAGTGCCACGTTCTGAAATCTTTCCACGAAAGATTTGACAGACTCTCCCTTTCGCTGTTTAGTAGCCAAAAGGGTGGGCATCGTGATTTCTGAGTCATCCTCGAAGAAGCGCGTTAAGAAAAGCTTCTCCAAATCGCCCCAGTTCTTGATAGAACCTTCTGAGAGCTTCATGAACCATTCAAAGGCCAGCCCTTTCAGGGTGCTGATGAACAGACGAGCCAGGATGGCGTCGTTATCTACTACATTCCCGGTTTGGGATTTAAAGTAGTAGATGTGTTGGTTGGGTGACCCTTTCCCATCGAATGCTTAAAGGGTTGGAGCCTTGAACTTGGACGGGTATGGAACCAAGTCCCATTCAGCAGGATAGGGCCGGACCACCCCAGCTTCTTGGAGGCCTTTACGGTTGGTAAGGGCCTCGAGGCGTTGCTCCAATTGACTCATTCTTTTAGCATGAGCCTTTCCCTGGTCTTGCGATGAGGATTTGGACGAACTAGAAGTAGATCGCTGCCTCTCCTCAGAAGGTTCGGAAGATGAGCTTTCTCCCTTCTCCCTTTGCCCTTCGTCTTTTTAGGAGGAGACTTCCTCCTGTCTTCGAGCAACTGTGCAAGCATCTGCTTGAGGGAGTCGATAGATTCCTGCTGAGAAAGAATCATATCCATTTGTGCCTTCTGGATTTGTTCTAAACGTCTAGCCGTTTCCTCAGGAGTGCCTGTCATGTAGGCGGAGGCCTCCTTCTCAACGGAAGAGTTTGAAGCCCGTGATTCCACTACGGCGGAGTGAGAATCATTCACTTTAATGCCATGGGCTAAGGCATTATAATCAATCGGGGGAATGGCCCCGGTCCGGGTGCGAGTGTGTCGGTACACTCCTTCCGGTTCAGAGTCAGAGTCGTCAGAGCTGACTGCAGGTTGTTTTCCCTTGCTCCTGCTCGTCATATTCGCAGTGAGCTCCGGGTACTCAATGTCAGAGAAGGTTCTCCTTCTGTGGGAGCGCCTTCTTTTGGCTGACGGGGGAATCAGGGTCAGCTGTCTAACTAAAGACTGCTGGTGCACACCTGAATCATAACGGCACTCAGAAAGCATACGGATGAGCCGTTGGCAGCAACATGATGAAGTGACCTGATCGGCACTTCTTTTCTTCGTCAAGTAATCCCTCAAATCCACGGGAGGGGGATCGAAGAGACTAGCCTCACAACGTCAAAGACAGGAGGCATCCATGTGCTGTATAGCCTGGACGCAGGCTTCAGGGACGCGATTTTCGCGCCGCGGCTGTAAGACGCACGTCAGGCGTCTCTGTTGGGACGAGACGCGATTGCCGCGCTGCGGCTCGGCGCGTCAGGGCAGAGACGTTTGAGAGAGGATGGGCTGCTGGGCCCCACGCTTATGGGCGCGTGCCTCTCGCGCTTGACGAGGCGCAGAGGCTTCACCTTAGCGTTTGGTGAGTTGGTCTTCAGAGGACCTAGTTTGAGGAGTCTCGCGTTTGGGCCGCCAAACGCGGACTTCTCGTGCTGGACGTGGCGCGGGCAGGGCGCCAGGTTGTACGTCGCGTCCAGCCTCAGTCGGACAACCAGAGGTTCCAACTTGTAGCTAACGCGCACGTCTCCTCTGACGACGCTCGGCATTTCGGTTGCGTCGTGGAGGTGGAGAGAGACCAACGACGACCTGATGCTGGACACCAGAGATTTGGACCACGCGGGTCTCCTGAGAGACATTGATGCGTGTGTTCAGTGCTGCGTGGTTGATCGCAGCAGCAGTTGTGCCTGAGATCACGCGGGCCTTCTGAAAGGTGTTTGCGCGTGTATCTTGCTTGGCACTGTTGGCAGCAGCAGCGCCCGAGAGTATAGGCTGTCTAAAAATGACTAAACAGACAAGCCATTAAGGAAGCAGAGTTTCAAGCTCTAGACGCGAGGAATCGATGCCCGCGTCTCAGCATTAAGACGCGTTGGCTCTACACCCGCGTCTCAACGTCCAGACGCGTCGGCCCGAAGCCCGCGTCTCAGCATCAAGGCGCGTCGGCCCGACGCCCGCGCCTCAACGTCCAGACGTGAAGGCCCGAAGCCCGCGTCTCAGCATTAAGGCGCGTTTGGCTCGACGCCCGCGTCTCAAACTTCAAGGCGCGTTTGGCTCAACGCCCGCGTCTCAGTTGCAACTGCCCTGATTGCGGGGCCAGTCACCGCGCATGTAGCGGGTAGTGGCCCCTCATTCGGGAGCGTTTTCAGGAGGCACCTTCACCCCCTGAGACCCCTATAAATAGCCTTGTTTGCTATGAAGAGGGGATCGAAGCTTGGGAGAAGTCGAGAATTAAGAAGGTCAAGGCATCATCAAGATCGATCAAATCCAGGCAAGAGGATCATCAAGAGGGAAGCACAACTTCAGCAACAGACAGAGGGAGGAGACTCTTCAGCGAGCTTACTGAGTACTAGCCGCTCTTCGCCTACCTCCTCTTTGAGAGTTTTGGTAGACGGAGCTGAGTTACTCTTTCTACCGACCGAAGAGAAGACCCCCGACGGTCCAGGACGGTCATCTGGTCAACGGAGAACAAGATTCACTCTCCACCGCCACACGAAGAACCCAGCATTAAACAAAGGGGGGATTCAAGCTTCAACATCCTCCCTCCCTTGTAACTGGAAGGAAAAGTCTTGTTGTAATCTTTTCATCTGATTCAAAGAAATCTTTACAACAATTCCCTCTTTCTTTTTCCGGCGCAAACAAGAGATGACGACTCCGCTGGGGACTACCTTCGTTACTGACGAGCGCACCGTGGTGCAAGATGACGTTCTCCGTAAGGGGAAAATGGTCGAATCACTCGTCGTCGAGTTCGACCAGGCGAAGTATGAAGAGTTCCTCTCTTCTGGCTTCAAGAGCCCAAAGACCCGCGTCTGCCGCAGGGTCTCAAGTGGACAGCCCCCTGAAGCCCAATCTGAGGCTCTGTCGGGCGCTCCTGCTGCCCACTGTGCCAAGTTTGGTTCACGCGCCGACGCCTCCCAGAAGGCCCGCGTAACCTCAGACACCTCTGCTGCGATCAACCGCGTCGCGCAGAACACACGCGCCAACGCCTCTCTGAAGGCCCGCGTGGTCCCCGGCACATCTACTGGTGCGATCGACCGTGTCGCACAGAACGCCCGCGTCAGCGTCTCTCAGGAGACCCGCGTGGCAAACACCCCTGGTTCTACAAACCAGGAAGTTGTTGGCTTCTCTCTTCCTCCACGACGCAATCGGAATGCCGAGCGTCGACAGAGAAGACGCGCGCGTCAACACTCAGTTGGAACCGTTGGTTTTCTGACTGGGGTTGGACGCAGCGTACGATCCGATGCCTTGCCCGCACCTCGTCCAGTGCGAGAGATCTGCGTTTGGCGACCCAAACGCGAGACTCCCCAAGTTGAGCCTTCTGAAGACCAACTTGCCAAACGCCAAAGCGAAGCTTCTGCGTCTCGTCAAACGCAGGAAGCACGCGCCCATAGGCGTGGGGCCCAGTAGCCCACTCTCTCCCAAGTCTCCCTGCTCCAACGCAGCAGACAGCAACGCGAAAGTCGCGTCTTATATCAACAGAGACGCCAGACGCGCGTGACGCAGCCGCGACGCGATAGCCGCGTTTCTGAAACCTGTGTCCAGACAGCACAGCGCATGACTTCCTCCCGTCTTCCACGTCGCGAGGCTAGTCTATTTAATCCCTCTCCCACGGATCTGAGGGATTATTTGACAAGGAAAAGGAGTGCCAATCAGGCCACTTCTCCATGCTGCTGTCAACAGCTCATCCAGATGCTCTCTGGATGCCATTGCGAGTCAGGCGTGCACCAGCCGTCTTTAATTCGACAGCTGACCCTGATTCCCCCGTCAGCCAAAAGAAGACGCTCCCACAGGAGGAGAACCTTCTCAGATGTTGAATACCCGGAGCTTACTGCAAACATGACTAGCAGAAGCAAGGGAAAACAACTAATGGTCAACTCAGAGGAATCTGACTCTGAACCGGAGGGGGCGTATCAACACACTCGCACCCGGACAGGGGCCATTCCCCCAATTGACTATAATGCCTTAGCCCGCGGCATTAGAATGGGTGGTTCTCACTCCGCTATAGTGGAGTCGCAGGCTTCAAACTCTTCCGTCGAGAAGGAGGCTTCCGCCTACATGGCCGACACTCCTGAGGAGACGACCAGGCGTTTAGAACAGACGCAGAAGCACCAGATGGATATAATCGCCTCTCAACAGAGATCCATTGACTCCCTTAAGCATATGCTTGAGAAATTGCTTGAAGAAAGAGCGAGATCTCCTCCTAGACGACCGAAGGGGAAAGGGAGAAAGGGAGGAAGCCCACCCTCCGAATCTTCTGACGAGACACGACGATCTACCTCGGATGTGTCCAAGCCCTCGTCGCAGGCAAGAAGCGACCAAGACCAGGAGAAGACTCATGCTAAGAGGGTAAGTCAATTGGAACGACGCCTCGAGGCCCTTGCCAATCGCAAGGACCTCCAAGAAGCAGGAGTGGTCCGGCCCTATCCGGCTGAGTGGGACTTAGTTCCATACCCTCCTAAGTTCAAGGCTCCAACCCTCCAAGCATTCGACGGGAAGGGGTCACCCAACCAGCACATCTACTACTTCAAATCCCAGACCGGGAATGTGGTAGATAATGACGCCATCCTGGCGCGACTGTTCATCGGCATCCTGAAAGGGTTGGCTTTTGAGTGGTTTATGAAGCTCCCGGAGGGTTCTATCAAGAACTGGGGGGATCTAGAGAAGCTGTTCTTGACACGCTTCTTCGAAGACGACTCCGAAGTCACAATGCCTACCCTTTTAGCTACAAAACAGCGAAAGGGAGAGTCCGTCAAGTTTTTCGTAGAAAGATTTCGGAACATGGCGCTCCGATGTCCAAGCGGCATGACCCAGGCCACCCTGGTGGAAACATGTCGCCATAATCTCCAAACCTCACTCCTTGCTCAAATAGGAGTTGCTGAAAGCCGCACCTGGAAACAATTAGTCCAGCAAGGTGAACAGGCTGAGGAGATTGTCGCCCGCGTCAGAGCGGAAGAAGGCAAGCCCAGGCCAGAGAGGTCGACAAGGCGTGCACCAGACACCTCCCTCCAGACGAAGCGGAAGGATAATTTGGCGACGGAGACCAAATCCCCCACCAAACCTCAAACAGGCAGGGCAAGTGGCTCTTCAAGCCAGCCACGCCCCAACAAGCAGTATTCCTTCAAAGAGGAACACGTCGATTCGCTCTTCAAGCTACTCAACAAGAGCAATCGACTGAAGCTCCCTGAAATTAGGCGCCCGGAGGAAGTCGGCAAGACCGACAATCCCACCTACTGCTTATACCACAGGATGCTCGAACATCCTACCAAAAGCTGCTACGTCTTTAAGGACATCCTTCAAGCTCTGATTGACGTGGAGGTATTAAAACTCCGACCGGAGCAGAAGAAGATGACGGCCAACATGACGTCGATTCTCCAGTTTGGGACACGACCCCCGACACCCGTGGGGGTGATCTCTGTCCCGAAAGGAGAACTGAGGGTGGTCAACACAGACCCTCATCAGCAGCGGGAGAAAGGCTTGGTACCCGTCCCTACACCTCGAGGGGAAATCATGTGGGTCCACCCTGACCTCGTCGACGAACAACAATGAACGACTATGACCAATAGGAAGTCCAAAGGCAAAGGGAAGGCTTCATCTTGCCATGTGATATGCGCTTCCTCCCGAGAAGCAGATACTGAGGTTCCCTCGCTGACTGACTCGGAAGAGGAGACAATAGTCCTGGCCGCGGAACCCAACCCACCAACGGCAGGAACCCGTTCGGGGCAGGCATACCTGAAACAGTATGGCGAGACAGCCATAGCTCCTCCACAACCAGCTGCAGAGCCAGCAAAGCCCTCCTCTAAACAGCCTGGGGAGAAACAGAAAGAAACTCGGTTTTCTCGAGTTCTTGCGAAAGGTGTAACGGAAGGATCCTCGACACTTTACAGTTTTGATGTCTTGGCTCAATTAGCCAACATCCCGGCACGCATTACCTTGTATGAGCTCCTGAGGCTATCAAAGTCAACCAGAGAGGCTCTACAAGAAGATTTGGCAAATGCTGAGGTCTTTATGACCCGCGTGCCAAGGGAGGAAGATGTAGAGGATTGCCTCCACACCTCCCCAAATGCTCCCTGCATTACCTTCACAACAGATGACATGCAGGTTAAAGGAAAGCATGACCGACCCCTATACTTCACAGGGTATATTGGGTCATCCGAGGTGAACCGCATCCAGGTAGACCCAGGGTCTGCGCTAAGCATCATACCTCGCCGGGTTATGCAGTTTCTAGGCATTCCTACCCATCGTCTGAGCCCTACCCAGACAACTATTTACGGGTTCAATGCCAACAGCTCCCGCCCGATGGGGAAGATCAAGCTCAAATGCCAGATCGGGAGCCTCAAGTCGGAAGTGACGTGTTACGTCATTGACGCGGACACTTCCTACAACCTGTTGCTGGGACGACCATGGATTCACCGCAATTCCATCGTTCCCTCTACCCTCCACCAAGTCATGAAATACATTGACGAGAGTGGACAGGTCCGAACGTTGATTGCCGAAAGGCATCCGTTTAAAGGGGTTGAAAATTATTTCACGGACTCCCTCTTATATCAGGATCCGGAGGAGACTAATGAAACCCCACAACCAGAGGAGCCAGACTCTGGTAATGAAGCTGAAATTGAGCCAGAGAAAGAAGAGTGCCTGTGGGAGTTGGAACCACTTGTAAAGAGCACTAATAAGCTCGATGTTGATACCACCGACGATGCAGGCAGTTGGTATATTAATGAAGATTTAGATTTCGCGTATTTCCCTGCGTGTGAGTCTGATTCAATACCGTCGGATACTAGTACCGACATAGATGAGGATGTCTGGTCGGCAATGGATGCTTTGACATCATTGCATGTACCAATAAAATCATCCTTCGGGACGTACCAGGATAATGGAGACGCGCAAGAGTCTGTATTCATGGTTCCAGCCAGACGAAAAGGCCAAAGACCAATACTTTTTGGGCGAATCGCGTCTGAACCAATGCCCCACGAAGAATCGGAAGGTGAGGATGAATCCCCTCAGTTCGATCATTATGAACCGAAAACGCTCAAGATGATGAAGCGCATGGGGTATGATCTAACCAATAGGCCTGGGCTGAACTTCGGAAAAGGAAGAAGAACACTGCTTCGATCCTTTGTACCGAAAGGGAAAACCCCTGATTACTATCATCAGACGCGCCGGGGGTTGGGCTATATATCAACTCCAGTGCCATCAGCCTCTGATTCGGAGAGACTGTCAAGTCATGACTGCTCATCAGACACGTCGTCGTGGGAATCAGATGTCAGTGTCGGCAACATCTTCAAAGGGCTTTCAGTAAACATGGTTTCGACAAGCCATATGGAGGATGAAGATGAAGAAATGATCCAATCTGATACAGACCCTTGGATCAAACATTTGAATGCTCTTTGGGATATCCGCTTTGAACAGCGTGAGCCACCCACAGAGACAAGGTTGTTCAAGTCAACCTAGGAGATGAAGCCAATCCTAAACCCATCTTCATAAGTGACGGCCTGTCACCTTCGGAGAAGAAGGATTTATATCTCTTGTACAAGAGTATATAGACGTCTTCGCCTGGAATTACGAGGACATGCCTGGACTTGATCCTCAAGTGGCTATGCACCGCCTCAACATCAATCCGGATGTAAAACCTGTCAAACAACAGCAGCGACGGTTCCGTCCCGAAATAATGGAGGCAATCCAATCAGAAGTCAGGAAGCTTATTGACTCCGGCTTTATCAGGGAGGAACAGCATCCCGATTGGGTAGCCAACATCGTACCCGTTGCCAAGAAGAACGGGAAGATCCGGATCTGCATCGACTTCCGCGATCTAAACGAGGCCTGCCCCAAAGACGAATTCCCATTGCCAATCACGGATGTCATGATTGACAACACTTGTGGATTCGAGCGAATGTCCTTTATGGACGGATTCTCAGGATACAATCAAATCAAGATGTATCCCGATGACGAAAAGCACACCTCCTTCAGGACACCTCTAGGGGTATATTGCTACACCGTCATGCCCTTCGGTCTAAAGAATGCGGGGGCAACCTACCAAAGGGCCATGAATGCCATTTTCCATCAGCAGATACGCAAAACGGTGGAATGTTATGTCGACGACATCGCGGTGAAAAGTCGCATTAAAGGAGATCACATAGCTGATCTGAAGGTGGTCTTCGACATCATGCGGGCTCATCAATTGAAGATGAACCCCACCAAGTCCTTCCTGGGGGTAGCCAGTGGCAAATTCCTAGGGTTTGTTGTGACTTCCATAGGAATCCATTTGGATCCAGAGAAAGTCCGCGCTATCCAAGAGATGCAACCCCCCAGAAGCCTCAAGGAGCTCAGGGGATTACAAGGACGATTGGCGTACATCCGCAGGTTCATATCAAACCTTTCCGGGAGATGCCAACCCTTCGCCAAGCTGATGAAAAAGGGTGTTTCATTCATTTGGGACGACGCTTGTCAAAAAGCGTTTGAGGAGATCAAACACTACCTCACCCAACCACCAGTCCTTGCAGCTCCGGTATCCGGAAAGCCTTTCCTGGTGTACGTCCGATCAATGGATCATTCTTTGGGAGCTCTACTAGCTCAGAATGATGACCAAGGGCGAGAACAAGCAATCTACTACCTAAGTAGAACGATGATCGGAGCCGAACATCGGTACAACCCGATCGAGAAGGAATGTTTGGCACTGGTGTTCGCTATTCAGAAAATGCGACACTATCTGGTGGGCCAAACCATAAATGTCATATCCAAAGTCAACCCCCTGAGGTTACTCATGACAAAGCCTTCATCATTGAACGGCCGACTGGCGAAATGGGCTATATTGCTCTCTCAATACGAGATGCACTTCCTACCCCAAAAAGCCATTAAAGGACAAGCGGTGGCGGACTTCTTAGCCGAACACCCAGATCCGAGGGCAGCTAAACTCTACGAGGATCTCCCAGACGAGGTCGCCGAAGCCTGCCTGACCCAGACATTGTTCGAAGGACAAGTATGGCAACTTTTCTTCGATGGTGCATCAAGAACAAGCCCTAAGGGACACGCAGTTGCGGGGGTAGGAGTAGTACTCGTCTCCCCACAAAATTATGTGATTCCCCGAGCTATCTTGTTAACCGAGCCCTGCTCCAACAATGTGGCGGAATACAACGCTCTTTTGATTGGGATGCAATTCGCCGATGAGATTGGCGTTAAAAATCTCGAGGCGTACGGTGACTCCAAACTCATCGTCAGCCAAGTTCGCGGAGAGTATGAGGTCAGGCATGAAGATCTAGTACCCTACTACAACGCGACAATCCACATGGCCGAGAGGTTTTCAAACTTCTACATCGACCATGTACCGCGCAAGCAAAATGCGCATGCAGATGCACTTGCATCCCTTGCTGCCTCCTTAGCTCTTCCAGTTGGAGCAATGGAGAAGGTATTCGTCTATAGCCACGACCTATACTGCCCAAAAAGTCCCCTCGGAGATTACCAGAGGTCAACAGGAGATCGTCGCGGTAAGGAAACACTTGAAGTGTCGACCGATCCAGAGCTTAAAGACTGGCGATTCCCCTACATTGATTTTGTCTTGTACGGCATCTTGCCCGAAGACACCAGGGAGGTGGCTGCCATCCGAAGGAAAGCCTCCAAATTCTACTACAATGCGATTTCGCGAACATTGTATCGTAGATCGCATGACGGGATCCTGCTCCGGTGCCTCTCATCAAAAGAAGCCCACGAAGTGTTGAAAGAAGCCCACGATGGTACGTGTGGAGCTCATCAACCTGGCCCGAAGCTGGCAAACCGACTCCAAAGATTGGGTTACTACTGGCCCAAGATGGTTGCCGATGCTGTTGCCTATGCCAAAAGATGTCACGCCTGTCAAATACATGGCGATTTCATCCATCAAGCACCAGGATACCTCCACTCTACGACCTCTACCTGGCCGTTCGAAATGTGGGGGATGGACGTGGTTGGTCCTATCAGCCCACCATCATCAAAGGGACATCGGTTCATCCTAGCAATAACCGATTACTTCTCAAAGTGGGCCGAAGCTATCCCTTTGAAGGAGGTAAAATCATCTAACGTGATCAAGTTCGTGAAACATCACGTTATTTACCGCTTCGGTGTGCCTCGGCGGATTGTCCATGACAATGGACCCCAGTTCATCAGCCAGGCTTTTCAGAGATTCTGCGCCAAGTTCAGAATCCAGAGTGTGTCATCAACGGCATACTATCCGCCCGCTAACGGCCTCGCAGAAGCTTTCAATAAGACTATTGGCAAGCTTCTCAAGAAATTCGTCTCGAAAAGTCAACGAGACTGGGACGATAAGTTGGGCGAATGCTTATGGGCCTATCGCACGACTGTGCGAACCCCAACTAAAGCCACGCCATTTTCCTTGGTGTACGGATGCGAAGCCGTCCTTCCACTGGAAATCCAAATTCCATCTCTTCGCGTCGCCTTGACAGCGGAGATGACAACAGAGGAGAAGCATCGACAGCGACTCCAAGAATTGGAAGCCTTGGACGACAAGCGTCTGCAGGCCCAACAACAAATCGAGCTTTATCAAGCTCGTATCACCAGAGCCTTCAACAAGAAAGTCAAATCGCGAACTTTCAGGAAAGGCGACCTCGTCTTAGCCGTCCGAAGACCCATGGTCATGACACACAAGACGAAAGGAAAATTCCAACCCAAATGGGAAGGACCGTTTGTGGTAGAGTCAGTCTACTCAAATGGATCGTATCGCCTCATAACCTCAAATGGCGATACACTCATGATGCCAATCAATGGCAAATTCCTGAAGAAATACTATCCCTAGATGGCATTCTTCCACCGATCAAGTTAAAAATACACCTCTGATCAAAAACATCTAACGCCTCCGACGGCTAAGGATAGAGGAAAATGTTGGCTTTTAAGTCCAACATAAGTCCTCGACAACTTATCATGCTGAGGGGAATAGCATGGCTAGCCCAACCCAAACGGTAGTTGGTAAAGGCACCTCAAATCCGTTGATAGCTGAGGGTTTGCTAAAAATCCTGCCGATCAAGTTAAAAAATACACCTCTGATCAAAAACATCCAACGCCTCCGACGGCTAAGGATAGAGGAAAATGTTGGCTTTTAAGCCCAACATAAGTCCTCGACAACTTATCATGCTGAGGGGAATAGCATGGCTAGCCCAACCCAAACGGTAGTTGGTAAAGGCACCTCAAATCCGTTGATAGCTGAGGGTTTGCTAAAAATCCTAAGTGGACTTGATTCTACTCTTCCCTCCAAAAATCCCTTACCAATTCTCATCCATAGAATGGTAGGACCACAAAATGCAATCATTACTATGTTAACACTATACCTCTGGTAATGAATACTCCTCGTCGAGTACAAACCTGGCTTGTCAACTCTGCATAGAGTAACAAACTCTCAAATTTGCCAAGTTAACACTATACCTCTGGCACTTCAAATTCTACTTGTCAATTCTCATCAATAGAATGACAGGTCCTCAAATTGCTCCTATCGCAAGCAAATTCTTGTCAAGTTAATATCACACCTCTGACAAACTACTGTTTAAGTTAACATTATACCTCTAAGCGGTACATCGAGTGTCTGTCAAGTTAATATCACACCTCTGACAGTTACCTTTCTTCAGACTTCCATATCGAAGCTGAAATGGACGATGCCAAGTTAACACTACACTTCTAGCATCCGAGTCATTGCTAAGTTCAACAATACACCTATGGCTATGACCTTTCCTCGACTTCCTTGTCCAAGCCGAGACGGACGATGCCAAGTTAACACTACACTTCTAGCATCCGAGTCATTGCTAAGTTCAACAATACACCTATGGCTATGACCTTTCCTCGACTTCTTTAAGCCGAGACGACTAATGCCAAGTTCAACATTACACCTCTAGCATTACTATCACTGTTAAGTTAAACATCACACCTATGACAGTGACACCCTCAGTTTTCCCAAATAAAACTGAGATGCTGATGAGTTAGGTTAATATCACACCTCTAACTCACGTCCTTGTCAAGTTAACATTACACTTCTGACAAGACTACTTCTAAACCGTTAAGTTAATATCACACCTCTAACGGTAAAAATCTTACTAGATTCCCCACGAGTCTAGTTTCATTTGATATTCTCCCCAACCGAGTATCAAATTCATTTTTGAGGCATTGTTGGTTAACATTACACCGATAAACAATGCTTCCATCAAAATCCCCAGCTGATCTTAAATCAAGTTAATCCCAAATCCTTGATAAAAGTTCACCTTCTCTGGGGGTACACACTCCACTTGTCACTTTCTTTTATAAAGTGGCAGGTCCACCAAAAATCATTCCATTTTCTGTCAAGTTAACATTGCACCTCTGACAGTATCATGAAGGTTCCTGAAACAGGATCTTTCCTCATAACTTTTTGACTTGTTAAGATTACTGTCATAATTTTGATGAGGTCAAAAGATTCCTTGCTTCTACATGTCCAACTAAAGGCAAAAAGTTCGAGACAAAAGAAGTAAAAAGGAAAGTGTCACTTTTATTTATATATCCAAACATATGAAATTGATACAAAATGCTCTCTTATACAATAAGATTGAGTGTTACAATTAAGAAGTACAAAGAAGTCCCTCTCTCTCTCAGAGGCCGTACTCACTCCTTGAAACCGCATCTGATTCCAGGTGTACAATTGGAGCCGATTGCGCCATGGCAATGACGCAAAAGTCGAAAACGCCCTAGCTGACTAAAGCCAGGAGCAGTGATGTTCTTGAGGGCGGGTGGCAGCCGGAAGCCCTGCAACCCTCCATTTCATCACCATCCCTTTCCTCCAGCAGGCCATCTAACGGAATGTCCTTGATGTCACTTCTGGGGTAGGGAGAGGAAGAGGATCTCATCCGTCGCCGCAACCGCCGGACCACCCTCGCCGATACTCAGCCTATCCGTCTCTTGCACCAGATCTGAAGAGACCGTGGCGAGGGTTAGGTCCTCGTCAGAGATATAATTTAATCTCTCACAAACGACGAGGACCATAATTTAATCTCTCACAAACGAACGTGGAGCAGGTTCGCCAGCCGGTATATTCTTTCTGGGGCCCAGCAAACCTGAAAAAGGACATCAAGCCAACCTGCGAAGAATAAAAAGAGAGTCAGAAAATCTGGAACTCAGTACATTTTTATAAAGGAAACTGAGTAACAGAACGCGGCAGCCATTTAAGACTTCAGACGCGAGAATGACCCGCGCAGTCAAACAGACGCGAGTCAAACTGCGCCACGCATAGGATTCAAACGCGGCCTCAGTTTGTACCCGCGCCTAATGCACCAGACGCAAAGAATTTCAGAACGCCGAAAATTGCCATCTCTCTGTTGAGTGAACAAGAGTTGCAAGATTCAGGTCTGAAACACGCCAAGGCAATGAAACGCGATGGGCAAAGCCAGCGTCAAGCGCCCGCGTTCAGAGAAGTCAAGTCACTGGCACAAATTCCAGAGAAGGAATGCACCGGGGGACTTCATTCAGATGGTTAGGCCAAAGTTCAGGCTATACACATCATCGGGGGACATACCAGCAGAGACCTCTGGCCAGAGTTGGCCTCTCTGCACCCAAACGCAGGCGTCCAAGATGATCCGAGAGGGGGTTCTTCTTGAAGAGACCAAACCGAAGCGTGAGAGCTCTGGGTCATCTTCATCCTTGGAATTACATTCATCCATGGAGACGGAATCCCTATCAAGACACTCTTTTTTGAAGAAGGTGGGACTTCTCAGAGCAATCCAAAGAGAAATAATCCAAGCTTGGATTATAGAAGGGGAGCGCACCCTATTTATAGGCAGGCCCTAATAACTGCCATTAATGGGGCGTTAATTGGAACCGTCACGCACGATTGTCAAAGCCCAGTGAAGGATTGACGCGTGGAACGCCGCTTTGGGAACCGTCGCAAGCGCCGGTTTTCAACCACCCGCATCGGTTTTGCATTTAAGGGCAGTAACTCCTGAGTCCAATGAGGAGTTGACGCGTGGATAACTGCCTTGGGAATCAACGGATGACTCGGAATCCCAATCGACAGTGAAGACCTGACGAGCAAAGATCTCCTAAAATCTTGAGTCAGATCACATTAAACGCAGATGGGAAAGCCGCGTCCCTTCAGCGGACAAGGCTGCATCTCTTGCGTCTGCCCGATCCGCGCAAGACAGATTTGCGTTATTCAGAGTTGCGTCTCACCTTGTGATTGACGCTGCGTCTCACCCCAGGGACTGACAGCCGCGTCTTACTTTACGGATCAATGCCGCGTCTCATCTTTTGATTGACGCCGCATCTCATCAAGAAGACCGCGTTCCGATTTGTGATTGACGCCGCGTCTCATCAAAAGGACTTAGTAGAATCTAAGTTCTTATGAAATGATGACCGCGTCTCACTTTATGATTGACGCTGCGTCTCAGTAAAAGGACTTAGTAAAATCTAAATTCCGGAAGACTGACGACCGCGTCTCACCCTGTGATCGACGCTGCGTCTCGTCAAAAAGGCTTGGTGAAATCTAAGTCCCCATAGATTGATGCCACGTCTCATTCTATGGGATTAATGCCGCGTCTCGCCAAGACCGCGTCTCATTAAAAGAACTTAGTCCTACCTAAGTTCAGTAATCACGACTAGTGATCAAGAGTTGGACTCATCCACAACAGGACAAAGAAATTGGGACAAAAGCTTTAAAGAAAACTTCTATTATATCAAAAAATGATAGAAGTGGATACAAACACTCTTGATAAATAGAGTGTCCCTTTTCTTTACAAAAAGAAAAAAAGAAAAGAAGGCTAAATGTCCTGGTGCGCCAAGGAACGGATTTGTTCCCTAAGGCGGTGAATCTCATGCTGGCGCGTCCTCTCAGCCTCCATGATAGCCCGGTCCCGCAGCTCTGCCTCAGATAAGAAATTTCTGGCAGCCAGCTGCATCCGCAGAGATTCCACCCTGGAAGATTGTAGGGATAGACTCTCTTCAGCACGCGCCGTAGCAGCCCGTTGCTCCTCAAGCTCCTTTTTGAGGGAAACAAGTTTCTCCTCATTTGGCGCAAGAACAGCTTCCGCCTTGGCGATAATGTCCCGAGTTCTGAGGATGACTTGCTCCGTGCTCTGCACACTGAGCTCAGATTCCCTCGAATCTCCGGCTAATTTCTGAAATTCAGCCTTGGAATATTCAAGGTCACGGACCTCGGCAGCGATTTGTGCCTCCGCCTCCTGTCGCTCCCGTTCCTGATCAGCTAGGAGCCTAGTCAAGGTGGCCTAGGCTTCATCAAAAGAGCCAGCATCTTCCAAAGATTACAGCTCCCGCAGGTTATCTCCAAGTTGCTCTACCACCCGTAGGCATGCCCTGGCAAGTGAAGGGCCTCCCGCCAATTCGACGCTCACGGCCATATTTTCAAGAAGCCTCTGGGCGAACTGGAAGGTGCTGTGTCCACGGAAGATGAGATCAATACATGATCCCATCGAGGTGAAGAATTGTTGCACCATCTGACGTGCCAGCTCCCCCATGTCTTCACCACCTAAGAAGCTTCCCGACCCTTTTTCTGTCACGGGATAAGGGATATAGGGCGGGTCTTCTCGCACAAGAGCCGTGCCGGCCGTCGATGTGGCAAGAGCAAGACTACCCACTGGCGCTTCCTGGAGCGCTGCCTCTGCAGGAGCTTCCACGACCAATGAAGGAGTTGTAAGCACAACCTCTTCAGAAACTTCCACCGAGAAGTGAGCTGTGTGGCCTTCTGGAAGGGTGCCGATCGTCAGACTCCCCACCTGAGCCCCCTCTGTCAGAGCTGCCTTACTAGGTTTAAGGTCCAGAGGCGTCGAGTCCTGTAGAATGGGAGTCTCCCCAGCTTCAGCAGTAGCCTTCTCCACCGGCGGAGTGAGAGCCTCCTCAGCCTCAATGGTTGTTTCCCCTCCTGGCAAAGGGGAAGGCTCCCCAACTTCAACAGCTGCCCCCACTGAGGTTGTCTCGGCAACCGAAGCCTCAATCCCCTTGGGCTGGGTCAACACTGTTTCCATCGCCTCGACATGCGAGGAAGTTGTACCTTCAGCAGGGATTATCGCCGGCGGTAACGCAGTCGATGATTCGCCCCCGTATCTTTTCCCCTCCGAGATGCGTGAGAACTTACTCGGGTCAGGAAAAGCGGGTTCATGGCCGTAGTCGACTTTATCTTCAAAGTCGCTTTCCGTATCAGACGCGGAAGACGACAGTTCAACGCAAAGGTCCTCGGTGACCGGGGCCTTGCCACCAATCACCCCAGTGGTAGGACTAGGGTCGATTATCCGAGCGCTGGAAATGAAGACGCTAGGAGGTCCTGACCGCTGTGCCTTGTATCTCCCTTCACGAGCAGAAGAAGGCTCGGGCCGAGCTGAGAACCCTGGAATCTGGACATTCCCTCCCACGAGTTGTTCTTCCTCGTCAGCTATAGTGGGTTTGTCAACCAATTCCCCCTCTTCCGCAATTTTACAGGTCCCTCTGTGCGACCTAGGAGCACGGATTAAACTGGGGAGATCTCTATCCTCTGGCGGTTCCTCAACCATGACAAAGAGGTCTTCAGGACAGTCCCCAACTCCAACAGAAATGTCTCCTGAGGGAGAGACTTCTGTTGCTAAGTCCCTCCGAGCCCTCTTCGAAACAGGACCAGCAGTTGAAGTGGGACCCCGACGGCGCTTACTCACCAATTCTTGAGCCTTGGCGGTAGAGGGCCCCTCCTGTGGCCCTAGCTTGGTTCTACTCCGGGTTACTCGGAGCTCCTCTCTTGAGCCTCCCTCAGCTTCTCTCTGAGATGCTCTCTCCAGCTCTTTCTGGACCTTTAAATACTGGGTGATCATGTGCGAGCATTTGCCAGACTCCGACTGTGTTTTGAGATAAGCATTAATGCCCTCAATACCCGTATACCCGGGGGCAAAATCCGGTGACTGGTTTACCCGAGAATACAAGGTGCAGAAAGTGAAGCTGGTAAGATTCTTCGGCTCCTCGACGGGCAAACGGAAAGTTGCCTCTGTCCCCCCAGCCACGCTATAGTACCAGGCTCGAGCACCTTCGCACAAATTCCCATTGAAGGCAAGTTGTGTATTCGGATTGCCGACATAAAGCTGAGCATAGCCAAACTGTCGAGCAAAACGACTTGGCATATACGGTTCGATAGTGCAGGAAGTCCCTTGGCGAAACAGCACATATCCTGGTCGTATGTTGATCAACCACCGGAAGACTCCCGTGGACAGTTGGGTGAGGTCATCCCGACCTATAGAATCAGTGAATTGCTCACCAAAAGATGCACCAGGAATCCCAGCGAAGCAGCGGTTGAGCTGGTAATTGGCGGCATTTGAGAGACGTCTCCGAATATAATATATATAGGTGTCACTCCAATCCGAGTTTTCCAGCCGCCTCACAAAAGGGACAGGACTCGTACTCCCACGCGCCGTTGTCATCAAAGAAGGGCAATGCATCACGTACCAGGCCATGAGATACGTGTAAGGCAACTCAATTCGGGGGTTGGGGCGCCTTGCCGTCGGGTTTCCCTCTGAGTCAACATACGGCTTGCCTTGAGAGTCGACAGTCCTTGGAGCCTCGCATAGTCTCTTGGCTAACGCCCGCAACCCACTCTGAATGCCAGCCGCCACGGCCGGAAGAAGGGCTAGAGGACGGCCATGGGCCAGGAGCACTGCTGGGTACACCACGTCGGCAATAACGACTTCATGTGGCCGTGTAGGTACCACACAACGCTTCAACCACAACATCAAGAAGCATGCCAACAGCGCTCGACTAGAGATAGAAGCCCGGGCCCGATGATGATAGCTTTCGAAAAGCGTATCAGGTTCGAAGCCGTCCTCGTTCGACCCAGTGGTGTAAAAGCCCTCAGAAGCTTGTGCGACCATGTCGTCAACTCCCTGTTCAGAGAGGGGAGCCAGTCGAGTTATCGAATGATCCTTCTTGCTGACGTTGCTGAATAGGTAATTGGCCCAGGATAGATGCCTAACTCCATGCGTCCTCCAACCAGTTACCTGACCACAAATATGGAAGTGGCACATCACTTCCCAATAGGTCTCGTACACCTCAGGGGAATCCTTCTTTATAAGGTCAAGCTCCCTAGCAGTCGGGACATATTCTTCATAAGGGAACTCCCCCATCACCAGCCCCGAGACCTCATGCAACTCATGCAGTGCAAGGCCCATTTCTCCAACCGGGGTAAAGAATGTCCCCGTCTGAGGGTTGTAGCGCTCCAAGATCCCGAAGAAGTTGTGAGAGCTCATTGGGATGCCCCATTGTACGGCCCTGACTGCTGAGTATAATCCCACGTGCTCAAGCAGATCTCCAAGATCGAAGAGGGCGAAACCCACCATTCTGCCCCACCAAGAATTCTCCGTGGAGTGGACCCATCCTGGCAAACGGAACTTGGCCGGATAGTCACCCCCTGCTTCTATGAAGGAATTGAGGAAGGTGGTAGCAAGCTCCGGGATCTCTCCAATTGGGATTTCAGGCTTGGACGACGCAGGGAACAGTCCGACAACTGACCCGTCATGACTATCATGGCGGTCTACCTTTTGAAGGCCAAAGTCACCAAGGGCGATCTCAGGGATATACTGGGAAATGTCCCATTCCATCTTCCGGGGGACAGACATGTGTTGGAAGTAGGACATCGGGAACATCCTCTCCATGTCTGGAAGAAAGAATCTTCCGCCCTTTATCTCACGGAGCCATTTATAGGTCCCCTCAGACACACGACGGCCATCATCATAGATATGATCCCCAAAGAAGAAGGTAGGCTTCTCCAACCTGACGCCGTCATCCGTTTTGAGTGCGGCATCGGTCATAAGTGCCCGAAAGGTTCTCCTGTTAACATTAGAGAGCCTGCGATCCAGTAACTGGTCAGCAGTCACGGGGACACTCATTCTTTGCACAAAGGTCAAGCCCCGGTCGGCACCACCCACGCGGCCAAAGTGGTGCATCTTGGCAAGTGAACCTGAAACATGCGGCACTGCAAAAAGAAAAAGACACTTGGTCAGATACTTTGCCAAAAATAAGGGAAGACGCTAAGTGTTCATAATTCAAAACGCAGCCGAGACACTGGACGCAGGAGTTATCATCCGCGTCCAGACCTGCGAACTTGCACCAAAACGCAGAAGAGATACTGGACGCAGGAATTTTTCGAACCCGCGTCCAGACCTGCAAAGCCGCGTTCCGCAAACCAAGACTTATGAAAATTCTAAGTACTTGGACTCAAACGCCAGATTCTACAAAATCGGCGGTTGAAGACACAGAACGCAAGGATCAAATCCGCGTTCTGCAAACCAAGACTTGTGAAATTTCAAAGTGCTTGGACTCAGACGCCAGATTCATCAAATCGGCGCCTGATGGCACAAAACGCGGCACAGAACGCATGGATCAAATCCGTGTTCTGCAAATCGCGTCCAGAGACCTTCACAATTAGAAATGTTCTAAGTGGAGGATCCAGAATGCTGAGTTCACCAGCGTCGGATCATCAGGCCCGCGCCCCGGTTATCATCTCAAGGACAGCGTCCGAGAATCAAACACGATCTTGTGTTAAAGGTTCTTAGGGTTCTATGAACATGTTTTAATGGCGGAACCCACGCCGAAGGTGCATTTTTACCTCGGAAAACACCCTCCTGCGCAGAGGAAGCATCTCTCTCAGCCTCGGCGACGGTCGCCCTTGAGGATGATGCAGTCGGTTTCGTCTTGGGAGCCATCGATGTTCAGAAATCCGAGTTCGAAGATGGACAGATGAACAAACAAGAGGAGGGAAGCTCTCTTTTCTCAGCAAATGCGTTCGGAGAAGAAGATGTGTCTGTCTCTAACTGTTGCCTTTTATAGGCACAGAGATTCGCGAAGATACGCAGCGTTTGGCCCAATAAACGCTGCAGCGAATCGCTGCCTGACGCGTGGAGCCAAATCATTGTTTGAACAGGGAAGATCATGCGTCGCGACCCCGCCACAAGTCAGAAGTTGACACGTGGAGCAGTTCATTTAATGAACCGGGAGATCCGCGCGCCAAGAGGCGAAATCTCGCCGTTTCCCCAGGCCAGCTGGCGGCGTAATCATGACATGGCACAGGTGCGCGCCCCAAAGTACGCGGCTCTTCGATGGACATGCCCCATCAACATCATCATAAATGCACCCAGAAAATCGCGTCTGCATTTCAAGAGATGCGTCTCTCCAAAGTCCGCGTCCCCCCAAACCGGCCAAACGTCGCGTCCACCCCATGGAAGTCGCGTCTTTAAAGCAGTCTCTGCTTTTTCAAAAAGGAACCTGCGTCCAGTCTCCTGCTTCTGCAAGTCAGTTCAACAGTACACTGACGCAAACAGACAACCAACCACTCCCGGCCAAAAGCGCACCCGTGACAGACTAAAAGCAATCGGGGAGGTCTAGACTGTGTATCTAGACACTCAACACGATCAACTCTGACGGCTTCAAAGAGTTCAACAGTACACTCACGAAGACCAATTCCAGATAAGATCAAGCCCGAAGCATCAACAGTCCAGTCATAAAGGCGAACACGGCTAAGATCCAAAGTATTCCGAAATCCGTCCCATTCAACTGCGGAATATCAGAAACTTTGGAGGGGGTTCTGTAGGCTGTCTAAAAATGACTAAACAGACAAGCCATTAAGGAAGCAGAGTTTCAAGCTCTAGACGCGAGGAATCGATGCCCGCGTCTCAGCATTAAGACGCGTTGGCTCTACACCCGCGTCTCAACGTCCAGACGCGTCGGCCCGAAGCCCGCGTCTCAGCATCAAGGCGCGTCGGCCCGACGCCCGCGCCTCAGCGTCCAGACGTGAAGGCCCGAAGCCCGCGTCTCAGCATTAAGGCGCGTTTGGCTCGACGCCCGCGTCTCAAACTTCAAGGCGCGTTTGGCTCAACGCCCGCGTCTCAGTTGCAACTGCCCTGATTGCGGGGCCAGTCACCGCGCATGTAGCGGGTAGTGGCCCCTCATTCGGGAGCGTTTTCAGGAGGCACCTTCACCCCCTGAGACCCCTATAAATAGCCTTGTTTGCTATGAAGAGGGGATCGAAGCTTGGGAGAAGTCGAGAATTAAGAAGGTCAAGGCATCATCAAGATCGATCAAATCCAGGCAAGAGGATCATCAAGAGGGAAGCACAACTTCAGCAACAGACAGAGGGAGGAGACTCTTCAGCGAGCTTACTGAGTACTAGCCGCTCTTCGCCTACCTCCTCTTTGAGAGTTTTGGTAGACGGAGCTGAGTTACTCTTTCTACCGACCGAAGAGAAGACCCCCGACGGTCCAGGACGGTCATCTGGTCAACGGAGAACAAGATTCACTCTCCACCGCCACACGAAGAACCCAGCATTAAACAAAGGGGGGATTCAAGCTTCAACATCCTCCCTCCCTTGTAACTGGAAGGAAAAGTCTTGTTGTAATCTTTTCATCTGATTCAAAGAAATCTTTACAACAATTCCCTCTTTCTTTTTCCGGCGCAAACAGAGAGAGCTTCAGATTGGGCTTCGGGGGCATTCCCCGTCGAGACCCTGCGGCAGACGCGGGTCCTGGGGCTCTTGGAGCCGGAAGAGAGAAACTCTTCGTACTTTGCCTGGTCGAACTCGACAACGAGCGATTCGACCATCTTTCCCTCACGAAGGACGTCATCCTGCGCCACGATTTGCTCATCAGTGACAAATGAAGTCCCCAGCGGAGTCGCCATCTCTTGTTCGCAGAGGAAAAAATTCGCGTAAAGTTTCCTTGAATCAATTGAAAGTTTACAACGGATTAATACTCTGATTACAAGGGAGGGAGGATGTTGAGTCTTGAATCCTCCCTTTGTTTAGTGTTGGGTTCTTCGTGTGGCGGTGGAGAGTGAATCTTGTTCTCCCTTGACCGGATGACCGTCGGGATCGTCAGGGATCTTCTCTTTGGCTGGTAGAAGGAGTAACACAGCTCTATCTACCAAAACTCTCAAAGAGAAGATAGGCATAGGGCAACTCGTACGCATCGAGCTTGTTGAAGAGTTTAGCTCTCTTTCTCCTATCTCTGTCTTGTTATCGTCTAACTAAAGAAAATCCGACCCCTTCTTAAATAGCGACGGGGCTATTTATAGGGGTTCCAGGGTGAACGTGCCCCCTAAAAATGCTCCACAACGAGGGGCTGACCTCCTCGCTATGTGGGCGGCGACTGGCCCCATAACCAGGGCGGTTATAACCGAGACGCGGGTGTCGAGCCCACGCGCCTTGATGTTGAGACGCGGGTGTCGAGCCCATGCGCCTTGATGTTGAGACGCGGGTGTCGAGCCCACGCGCCTTGATGTTGAGACGCGGGTGTCGAGCCCACGCGCCTTGATGTTGAGACGCGGGTGTTGAGTCTTCGCGTCTAGAACTTGAAACTCTGCTTTTTAACGGCTTGTCTTTTAGTGATTTTTAGACAGCCTACACTTGAGATGCTTAGGCAATACTTTTAATTCTAAGGAAAGAGAAGACTCAATGGTGGGAGAAGTCAAGTTTGTTGGCTCCAGACTTGGTGAAATCGGGCTTGATGCCCAATTTACAGAATTAACAATCTGATCAAGGTTGAAATCTTTAGATTCCAACTCAAACTCACATTCAGCTTCTAATTTAATTCCTCATTGTGCTTACTTGTCATGTTCTCAATGAGGTTCACTTCAAACATTTGATCTTCTAAATTACGGGGTTATTTTTTAGGTTAAAGACATTGACTTCTTTAGTCATGTCTTCAAAGGTTAACCTCATGGAACGGTTCCAACAATTGATGATTGCATTGACTGTAGCAAGAAACGAACACCCTAGAATGACTGGAGTTTGAAACTTAGGATTGGATACAAGTTGAGTCTCAAGAACAATGAAATCTATTGGATAGATAAACTCCCCGACCCAGAGGAGAACATCAATAATTTCCCTCTTGGGAACTTTCACTGACCGGTCAACCAATTGGATGGGGACTCCACTCAGACTAAGCTCACCAAACCTGAGTTGCTGTACTGAGAAGGAGAGCAAGTTGATATTTACTCTCAAATCAAAAAGTGCACGACTGATTTCAGTTTGTCCAATAATACAAGCAATAGTAGGACAACCCGAATTCTTGTACTTGACAGGAATTAGGCCAGACAATACCTTACTAATGTTAGTGGTTAGGAAAACTTTCTTGGGATATTCATTTTTCTTTTCTTGGTGCACATGTCCTTAAGGAATTTGGCACAGGAAGGGACTTATTGGATCGCATCAAGAAGGGGTACATTTATCTTCACTTGATTAAACATCTCAAGTAATTTCTCCATTTGTGCATCTTGTTTATTGTTATTCTTAAGCCTATTTAGGAATGGTACTATAGGCTGTGCACTTGAACGACTGACTTCTTGATTGACAAAAAGCAAGTAAATGAATGTGGGTCGATGTTACTACTTTTACGATTCTTCTATACTAGCAGAGTGGCTATACGGGTCGTAGGGAGAGCGATGAAAGCTTGATGCGGCTTCTTTGTTCAAGAAAAGAGAAAGTTCTTTATTTCAAATAGAGAATTTGAAAATGAAAACAAGTTGGTTTCAAGAATTATTTTAGGATGGTTGGGTGGTTTGTAAAAGTGATTTTTCTTAACGGTAAAATCGCATGGCTAACTTTCTACTAAGTACTCCCACTAATCTCTAACTTCTTGAAGATGTGGCCTGACGATGGATCATAGGCAAGCATAAAACTTATGCAAAGGAACTATTCACGTGGAAATCGAGCGAAAGTTCTTCCTTTAACTTTAGCTTTACATGGCAAGAACTTGGACATTTCCTTATCAAGATCCAATTGAAGGCGAGAATACGAGAAGACACAAGTGCACTAATGGTATCGACAAAATTAAAAAGAAAATCTCTAACTTACAAAAATAAGCAAAGTTTAAACTCTATGGATCATCAAAAACCCGTTAAGCATGAAATATAAGAGAGCTAATACTTGTAAGTAAGTTAAAGTTAGAACCCTCATCTTAAGATTTCATAGGTCTCGTTTGCACAAGGCTTGTTTGAACTATTGACTCATTTGGGTTAAAGTTGTTAGAGATTAATGGATTAGTAGTTAGTTAGCCATGCAATGAAAGAGTTTGTTAGACATGATAGTAAAGGAAACAACAAAAGAGAAGAGGTAAAGAGAAAAAGAGTTACATTAAAACAAAGATAAAAGTAAATGAAAACAACTAGTAAATGGAAAGAAGAAAGAGAAGTAATTACTTGTATTAGCTTGTCACCCTCTAAATACAACTTTTACACACACTCTCTCTTTCACTCTAATGGCTAAATCAACTAGAAGAAGAAGAAAAACAACAATAACTATAACTCCAAAATTAAACTAATATAAAGATCCTAAAGCTCTAGATATCTCCCTCTAAAGAACCCCTGGGGGTATTTATAGGCACTAGGGGAATGGGGGCCAGGGGGACAACCCCTGGCCCAAAGCCAGGCGCGCGCCGCACCTGTACGGCTGTGAAAACGCGGCCTGGGCCGCGTTCTTGTGACCCTGCCAGGGCGGCGCGCTCCTGGTTTCCTGCTGCGCGCCGTCCCTTCTGTCTCCTGTCAGATGGATCTGCTGATTCATTGATTTGATGCCTTGGGCTGACGAAATCTCCTCTCTAAGGTCAATGGCTACTTGGTAGGTCTTTAATCACCCATTAAATGGTGATTTAAGGTCTTCTTCGTCATTTGCACACAATGGACGTAGGATCAAGCAAGCAAAGTTTTATTAGCAGAATTTTATACCAAATAAATATGCGGATGTGATAAAAATTATGCAAAATTAAAGTCTAATTACTTCTCTTTTTCAAACTTGTCAGAATTGGAGGAATAGGAGCTAGAAGAAGTGGATGCTTATATTGGGTTGTGCTGGATAGGAGAGGATGGCTTCGACACTTTGTTATCAACTTGTTTCCGTGACCTAAGAATGTGAACAATATTAACTGGTTGATCTGAGAATCCAGAGCCACATGAGCTTGACTAGAGTTCTTATAGTTTGTCAATGGCTGACTAGTAGTTCCCTTGGGCCTTTTACTTAGTGAACTAGCTACCTGACTCATCTGAAGCTCTAATCTAGATATGACTTGAGTGTGGTTGCTCAACAATTATCTCGTATTTTGCATGACGGATGCTTGGGACATAATTAGAATTTTCATATTCTTCTCCAAATCGGTCAATTTCTTTTCAGCTAGAGGACTCTGGAATGTAGAGTGTGGAACTTGGTTAGAGAAATTCTGTTGATAATTGGTAGGTTGAAAATTATTAGAAAAATTGGATCTAGAACGGCCATGCCTGTTTTGGCTATGAGAAATTCGAGTGAATTCTCCAGCCTAGATTGTACGTTTGAGAGTAGAATTGTGTGGGGCCTTGAGTAGGCCGCATTCATGTACTTGGGCAACATTTTTGGGCATGAAAAATGGAACACTCTTTGAACACATGGTTCATGGCTTGACAGTATGTGCAGCACGGAGTGTGGTTTTAGGATAGGCTGACCTGATTCACTGGAGCTGGCTCTTTAGTTTCTAAAGAACTCAATCTTCTTATTAGGTTAGTCATTCTAGCCTCGGCAGAAATTGACGATTCAATGAAATGGAAACCTCTTTTTAAAGAGATGGTGTCGCTCTTCCTAGATTTGTCATAAGTAGGTTTCTCATTGTTGACACTCAAAAAAGACAAACTCTCAGACAGCTTTCAAACCAGTCTTGACGATGTCTAACTTGTCGACATTTATAAAAGATAAGTCGCAGACAAGCTGACGACCAGTTCCTGCCCATCCCTGAGGGACAAATCAGTGACCTGGACTCTACTGATCCAGTGAAGCAGACAGTAATCCAAGATTGCCTTTGAAGAGACCTAAGCAGGCCTAAGATGCTAAGTTGCTTAACACTTAACATCGCATGAGCCAAAAGGGATAGCCTCGCCTGAGAGGCTGAGTTTGTACAGCTTCATCGGAAGCTTTCTTGATAGCTTCGCATGAAGCTCTTCATAGCTCCACAGAGAGCTAACTTACAGCTTCTCCTGAAGCTAATTCTAGCTTCTCCAGAAGCTTTCTTGATAGCTTCGCATGAAGCTCTTCATAGCTCCACAGTGAGCTAACTTAGAGCTTCTCCTGAAGCTAATTCTCGCGTCTCCAGAAGCTAATTCTAGCTTCACCGAAAGCTTTCTTGATAGCTTCTTATGAAGCTCTTCATAGCTCCACAGAGAGCTAACTTATAGCTTCTCTTGAAGCTAATTCTAGCTTCTCCGGAAGCTTTCTTGATAGCTTCGTCGGAAACTTTCTTGATAGCTTCTCCGGAAGAGGCTAGCTCCGCATGAGGAAAGTAACTGCCCCATTTCCTATTAAGGAGAAAGTTAATGTGTAGTTACACCCATGATCCCTCATGAAGAGGAGCCAATTAAGGGGAATTAATGGGTAGTTACACCCATGATGCCTCATTAAGAGGAGCCATTTAAGGAGAATTAATGGGTAGTTACACCCATGATTCCTCATTAAGGGGAGACAATCAAGGGAATCATAACTCCCTATTGAGCCTTAAATAGCCCACTAGTAGGCTAGGCTCACGGGCAAGAGGAAATTAGAGATCTACTCTCTCGCTTTCAAGGCTAAGCTCAGGGTCTTGAAAAGATTCAAGTCCAATAGCTCATGGTCTTGAAAAGATTCAAGTCCAAGAGACTTTTTGAAGAGCATAAGCTTCTTTGGTGGCTTTAAAGCATAAGCCAACAAGAGATCTAATCTCTCACTTCCAAGAATTCAGAGAATCACTTCTCTAATCCTACAAGGATCAATTCAGGGTGCTAATACCCTAAGATCTTTCCCCTCTCAAGGAATCTTCAGAACTAGACGAGAAGGAATTCCCAAGCAGTAGTATTCGAGATCGATCGTTCGCATCAATGGG
Source organism: Agave tequilana (assembly GCA_038442645.1). Classification (NCBI taxonomy): domain Eukaryota; kingdom Viridiplantae; phylum Streptophyta; class Magnoliopsida; order Asparagales; family Asparagaceae; genus Agave; species Agave tequilana. Next base: position 76,232 of record JAVJIF010015683.1, read on the forward strand.
ACAAAGTGGTCGCGCGCAGATTAGACTCCCACCGACACACTTCCCCAGAAATTTCAAAGGAGACCTACTTGTAATTTTCTTTTTAAAGAAGTACTTGTAATTTCGCTCCTCGATCTTTCTTTGTAAGTTTTCCCGGTACCAAAATAATAGAAAACAAGATGGCGACTCCGCAGGGGAGTGCATTCTCCACTGCTGAGAATCAAGTGTCGCAATGCGACGATCAGACCATCGGGTCTATTGCTGAGACATTGGTCATTCACTTTGACAAAGAGAGGTTTGAACAACTTCTCTCTGGGGGTAGCAAAAGTCCCCTACACATGCGCAAGCATAGGGAGGTCAGCGTAGCCAGAGCCCCTCTGACTACCTCTTAGAAGCAAGTCTCTATTGAGATAAATAAAGCTCTCTGTAAGTCTATTACAGTCTCAGGCGAAGCTAAACAGACTCTATGTGAGTCTAACACAGTCTCAGTAGAGACTAACATAGCCTCGCGCCAGCATGTTAACACTGTGCGCGAACTATAAAGGTTCCTCGTGAACCTAAAATAGCCTCTGCTAAGGCTATGTGGATTGCAAAAGTCGTAGTCCCATGCGAGGCTAGAGATTGATCTCTTGATTCAGCTTCCTATGAAGCTAAAATAGTCTCTGACTACAAGACTATTTCAGCTCTTCACAGAGCTAAGCCACGCCTGTCATGCAAGGCTAGGGCTAAAGCACTTTGTGCTAACAGCAAGGCTACTGCAGGCCCGCTTATATCATCAGCACTATTGGGCAGTACTACGCTCGCTGCTAGCGACAAAACCAAAGCACTAAGTGCTAAAGACCTTAGCCGTGAAGTTAAAAATGAAGCACCACTAAGTGCTAACAGCGTGGCTATTTCAACCTCGCTCACAGGAAGAACTCCATGCAACAAAGCTAAGCTCGCCTTCAAAGGCAGAGCTAAAAAAGTAGATTCGCCTTGCGAAACTACTCTTTCAGGAGAAACTATCATAGCTTCACCTATCATAAAATTGAAAGCTTTGAGGGCTAAGCTCAGGGTTCCTCAACCCAAGCGAGCTAACATTCAATTTCCCCGAGTCTCCGCGTTGGATCAGTTAGACCCAGGTAACGGAAACTTACGGGATTTTCTGAGCAACAAGCGGAAACTCCGCTCCAAAGAGCCAGTTCACATCTCGTCATCCCAGTGCAGATAAGTGGGGTGTCAACCTGTGATGGTACATTCTGTCTACTGTTGTTTGGGACCAATCCCCATAACTTCTCCTCCGAGCCAGCAATCGGTGTTCAACCAGTTGTCAATCCAAACTTCTGAGAAGCTCAAGTCTCAAAAGAAGAAGACAGTGAAGGTGCCTCACCTCGCTGCTGCCTTTGTCAACATGATAGATAAGCAGAGGAAGGGATCTACTGCGATCTCAAAGAAGGAAACAAGGGGTTCACACTCCCTCATTTAGTTTTCCAGGGCCCGACTATAGCCCCGGCTTAGGTCAGGTTCTGGTCAAACAAAAGGGTACCTTCCAATGTAAAATACCCTGTAATCATGGACAACGTTCTTTCTCAGAAGCTATGTTGCCTGAACCATTGAAACATCAATTCCAATGGTAAGATGGTCAAGAAGAAGCCAGTGGCTACGCTTCCTCCGCCACCATCAATTCTGTACAGGCAAGGTTTGTATCGGCCAACATGGCTGATAACAACAATGATGATAATCTCCCTCATCGCATGGAGACACAAGAGCAGACCTCCAAGGCCCAACAAGAAGCCTTGGACAACATCCAGCAAATATTGGTTCATCTCCTAACAAACTGGAAGAATGATAACACAACCGGTAGTAATCACAAAAAGGAGAACAACAACAATGACCTCCTAAGACTGATCATTCAAAGGAGGGCTCTTCAATCGATGCCGAAGTGATCAAAGGCATCCAAGCTCAGATCACATCCCTGGTCCAGAGGGATGAACTGAAGAAAGTAGGGGCAGTCCATCCTTACCCCTTGGAATGGGATTCAGTACCATACCCACCAAAGTTCAAGCCACCAACATTACATACGTATGATGGTGAGAGCTCGCCCAATTCGGTCTCAGAACGGTAACGTTATAGATAATGATGCAATCATGGCCAGATTGTTCATTGGCACCCTGAAGGGGGTAGCATTCGACTGGTTCTGAAGCCTTCCTCCAGGCTCCATAAATTCCTAGCTCGACTTGGAAACCTAATTCCTCTCTTGATTCTATGAGGATGATACCTAGGTGACCATGGGCACGCTCTTTTTGGCAGTCCAGGAAGGAGGAGAATCTGTACGGGATTACATAGATAGATTCTATAACCTTTCTCTCATATGCCGTGCAGGTATGCCTTTGCCTATGTTGCTTCTGACGTGTAGGCATAACTTCATCGACAAAGTGGAAGTTCGCATGGGAGCTGTCAAAGCCCACACTTGGAAGGAGCTTATTGAACAAGCTGAGATAGCTGAAAAATCAGTTAAAAAGTTTGAGACCCTCAAAAGCAGGTGGGGAATCAACAACAAAAGTTATGATACGGCTGAATCTTCTGATACATTAGCATTGGAAGTATATGGAGGAACTCGATCAAAGAAAGGTAACTCCAATAGGACTTCGAAATATCAGAGACAATACTCCTTCAAAGATGAGCATGTGGTGACACTTTTCCACTTGCTTAACAAAGACAACAAGCTCAAGTTGCCAAAGGTTAGACGCCCAGATGAAGTGGGACGAACGAATGATCCCAACTATTGTCTTTTCCATAGGATGGTTCATCATCCTACTTGCAAGTACAATGTACTTTAGCACAAAATTCAAGCGCTTATTGAAGCGGGTATTTTGACACTGAAGTCAGAATATAACAAGGCCACTGCCTAACTCCTATCTTGAAAGGGAGTATGGAGGTAGTCAACTCTACTTCTAAAAGCCATGGGTCTTATCCATCAACGGCTAAAGCAATGGGACTCAAGCCAGTTCAAAGCTAAAGGCAACTCTTGCAATTTCTTTCGCAGCAGATGACATCGCACTAGCAACTCCTCTCAGCAACTCTGAAGAAGAGACAATCATCTCAACTGCTGTTCGATAGCCAACAGGCACTAGGTCTGACAAATAACTTGTGATAGTATAACCAGACCTCGACGAGACACAACAACCAACAACGTTAGAAAACGCGCAGGGGGTTGGAATACGTCATTCTACCAACCAAATGAGAATAACCTTTTATAGTAGAGGCAGTCTACTCGAGTGGAACTTATCGCCTAGCGAATCCGAATGGTGACACGCTCCTGATGCCAGTCAATGACAAGTGCTATCTATGATCACGTTAACATTATACCTCTGATCAAAGAAGTACTATACATGATCATGTTAACATTACACCTCTGATCATCAAGTAGACTCGTTTGACTGTTTCATCTCCTCAAGGAGTCCTTTTTCACAGGGAGAATCAATTTCAACCATCTCTGCATTCTTCTTTTGGCAAATCAATTCGGCTTCACGACGATCTTGAATGAGTCGAATTCATTGAAGAAGGTTCGTGATGCATCCTTGCAGGACCTTTCTAATATTTCCACATTCATGTTCAGATTCGATGATCTGCTGTGACTAAAGTCTTGATTATGATGAACAAAAGTAAAACTCCACGATGAATCTCTGAAAATCACCTAGAGGGGGGTGAATAGGTGATAATGCTAATCAATGCACAATTTAAAAATTATGACGCAACAATCGCCCAAAACAAGACTAAGAGCCGAATGCCCCGTAAAGGGTTCTGAACTCCTTCCTCCTGATTCCTCTTGAAATGAGTTAGAGGTGCACAATGCAACCTTGCTGTATGGGACTATGATTGACAAGATGAATGAAAACAAATGAATATTGCAATGAAGATTGAGAGCAAGTAATAAGAGCAATGAAAGTAAAGCAAGAAGTAAGAGCAAGTAAACCAAACGCAAACACCGAGAATTTTTCCGAGGTTCGAGCACCCAGCTCTACGTCCCCGCCTTCCCCTGAAGGATTTCTAACCACTATAACTTCACAAAGATGTTACAAATACACCGGAGTACCCAACTCCACAATCACAAGTACAAGTTTTCTCTTGGTAGTCAAAAGACCACAAACTCTCTTTTGCAAAACTCTCTTCCCTTACAAAAATCCTTGTAGAACAATGAGTAGGAATGAAGCTCTTGTGTGTAAGGAGAAAAGAAAAAGAAATCAGAGAGTTCTCGAAATCACTACAGAAAATGAGAGAGAATTTCAGTACAAAACCAAGAAACCAAGCTCTTTTGAATGCCTTAAACTTTTTAAACTTTTGCATATTTTTCTTATCATAAATCTCTCCCTAAACACCCCTATTGATAGTAGAGGTCTAGGGTTTAAAGATAAAACTCACTTAAGGCTAATTAGGAAGTATTAGGGTCAGCAAATAACATTTAAACACTTATTAGGGAGAAAAAGACAAAATGAAACATGTTTAAAATTATAGCCGTTACAGTACAAACGGCTATTCCGGTCGACCGGTCGGTCGACCGAAGTTCAAAAATAAGAGCCGTTGCCAGCTCTCGGTCGACCGCCCGGTCGACCGAAAAATACAGAGAGCAAATGTCTTACAGTCAGGCAGGTTCCGATCGACCGCCCGGTCGACCGTGAAACGTGCACACGGATACGCACTGCTGCCAGAACCTCGGTCGACTGGGTCGGTCGACCGGCCTGACCTGACACAGGGTCGGCCGACCGGACGGTCGACTGGCTCAGGTCAAAGGCAAAAATAAAAACAGAATTTTGAAGATGATTTGATTTTTAATAAATATTTTTGAATAGGGATAAGTATAAAATTTAATAATGAATTTGCAAATAGAAGATTGTATATTAAAATATTTTGTACATATTATAGGAAATATTTTGGAAATAAGATGTGCGCAAAAACGTGTGTGATAGAGCTTCAAACCTATTCACTATTCTTTAACAAAACTATAAAACTAGAAACAAATCTAATGAATTATCTTGAGCAATCTTGAAGTCTTGAGCCATGCAATGCCTTGCTAGAGCCTTCTCTTCTATGTTCCTTCCTTGATGTGCAAAACGCCTTCTTTGCTTCATGAACCTAGAAGTTCTTGCAATAGCTAAGCAATGGCCTCCAAATATGGTACTAACCTGAAATTTATCTTAAATAAACTAATTAGTACCAAATAGCTCTTATTTGTTTTGTTATCATCAAAACTCTAAACAATTGGAGAGTGTAACCTTTTGGGCCAACAATCTCTCCTTTTTTGATGATGACAAAACAAATAGGCTATAAACAAAAATATATGGGAGGAGAAAGCTCCCCCTCAAATAATGCTATATTAAATAAAGAAAAACAATGTAATTTGTAATTTGCAAGTAAACATTATGAAATCAAAAACCATAAACACCATGAGATATAAAACACTTGCAAAACACTTAAACTCAAATTACAAGAATTCATGAAAACACATCAAAACTAAAAACATATATAAACTCATATGGAACCAAAACCATATGAACTCATATTTCCATACATAAACTCATTCTCCCCCTTTTTTTCATACATCAAAAAGGGTTAAGAAAACATTTTTATTCAATAACACAAACATTAAGTTCACCACAAATGAATGAAAATCTAGCAAAATCAAGTGGTTTAGTGAAAATATCGGCAAGTTGCAAATCTGTAGAAACATAATCAATATCTATATCTCCTTTCTCAAATGATCTCTAAGAAAGTGATATCTAATCTCAATGTGCTTGGTCTTACTATGTTGATTTGCATTCTTAGTCATGTGTATAGTACTAGTATTATCACAAAATATTTTTATATGGTTATAATGCAAATCATAATCAAGGAGAGTATGTTTCATCCAAAGGAGTTGTGCACAACAAGCCCCCGCGGCAACATACTCCGCCTCGGCGGTTGAGAGAGCTACGGAATTTTGTTTCCTAGAGGACCATGATACAAGACAATTACCAAGAAATTGACATGTCCCACTAGTACTCTTTCTATCTACTCTACAACCCGCATAGTCGGCATCCGAATAACTCGTCATTGAGAAATCTCCAGTTTTCGGATACCATGGACCCATTCCAATTGTGCCCTTAATATAACGAATAATGCGTTTTTACCGCAATAAGATGGGACTCTTTGGGACACGATTGAAATTTAGCACAAAGACACACACTAAACATTATGTCCGGCCTACTTGCCGTCAAATACAAAAGACTACCTATCATGCTTCTATACAATTTAATATCAACATTTTTATCTTGGTCATCCTTATAAAGCTTGGTTGTAGTTGCCATGGGAGTGTTGCAAACTTTAGAGTCTTCAAGTCCAAACTTCTTTACGAGTTCCTTTGCGTACTTGGCTTGACATATGAAGTTCCCATCTTGCAATTGCTTGATTTGGAGTCTAAGAAAGAAATTCAATTTACCCATGGAAGACATTTCAAACTCACATTGCATAACCTTTTCAAACTCCTTGCATAAAAACTCATTAGAAGATCCAAAAATTATATCATCAACATAAATTTGCACAATTAAAATGTCATTATCAACATGCTTAGTAAAAAGAGTTGTGTCTAATTTTCCATTAACAAAATCATTTGAAATGAGAAAACTAGAAAGCCTTTCATACCAAGCTCTTGGAGCTTGTTTCAATCCATACAAAGCTTTATCAAGTTTAAAAACAAAACTAGGATGAACATGATCAACAAAACCGGGAGGTTGTTCAACATAAACTTCTTCATTTATAAAACCATTCAAAAATGCACTTTTCACATCCATTTGAAAAAGTTTAAAATTTTTAAAAGATGCAAAAGCTAGTGTCATCCGTATGGCTTCAAGCCGTGCTACGGGTGCAAAGGTCTCCTCAAAGTCAATTCCCTCAACTTGAGTGTAACCTTGGGCCACTAACCTAGCTTTATTCCTAATGACATTACCGGACTCATCCATCTTGTTTCTAAAGATCCACTTAGTACCAATTATTGGTCTATCGTGGGGCCTAGGAACAAGGTGCCAAACTTGGTTGCGCTCAAATTGATTGAGTTCCTCATGCATGGCTAGCAACCAATATGAGTCCGCCTCGGCTTCGAGGATGCTTTTGGGTTCAAAATGAGAAATGAAAGCAAAGTTACCACATAAGTCATGGAGTTTGGAGCGAGTTGTTACCCCTTTAGATGTATCACCTAAGATGAGCTCCTTGGGATGATTTGTAGCATATCTCCAAGCTTTAGGAAGCGGTTGAGAGCTTTCCTCTTTATCCTCTAGAACATCACCAATGGATTCTTGCTTTTCTTCTTGAGCGGGAGAGTCCTTCAAGGATAGTCTCTCCATGTCTTCACCTAATGGGTCAATCTCTACAACATTCTCAACAACCACATTAGATTCTTCAAACTTAACATGCATGGATTCTTCAATGGTAAGTGAAGATCTATTGAATACTCTATAAGCTTTGCTAGTAGTAGAATATCCAACAAAGATTGCTTCATAAGCCTTAGCATCAAATTTACCCAAGTTATCTTTAGTATTCAAAACAAAACACTTGCATCCAAAAACTTTAAAATATGCAACATTTGGTTTTCTAGAATGATACATTTCAAAAGATGTTTTGGAAGAATTCTTACATAAATAAATACGATTTGAAATATAGCATGCGGTATTTACGGCCTCGGCCCATAAATATTGAGGGAGGTCATATTCACTTATCATGGTCCTAGCCATCTCTTGAAGTGTTCTATTTTTCCTTTCTACAACTCCATTTTATTGTGGAGTTCTAGGACATGACATTTCATGCTTGATTCCCTTTTCATCACAATAAGTCATGAAGAGTTGGTTAACAAACTCACCACCTCTATCACTCCTTATTCGCAAAATCGAAAAACCTTTTTCTTTTTCAACCCCTTTTCAAAAAGCTTTGAAATGAGAAAAAGTTTGATCTTTGTGTTCCAAAAAGAAAACCCAAGTGAAACGAAAAAAGTCATCAACTAAAACAAATGCAAATCTACTACCATTTAAGCTCTTAGTTTTAGTTGGTCCATAAAGATCCATATGAATTAATTCTAATGGCCTAGTTGACATGATATCCTTGATTGGTTTGAAGGAAGACTTGGTTTGTTTCCCAAGTTGGCACGCACCATAAATGCGGTCTTTCTCAAACTTCAAGCAAGGTATACCCTTCACCAATTCCTTAGAATTAATCCTAGAAAGATGGTCAAAAGATGCATGTCCTAATCTTCTATGCCAAAGCAAAGAATTTTCATCAAAAGCATTCAAGCATTTAGTAAAACAATCTAAATTAAGCATGTCAATGATATAAACATTATTGTCACGAAAACCGATGAGAATACAATCATTGGTTTTAACATCAAAAATCTTGCAAGAAGAATCATCAAAAACAACTTTAAGTCCACGGTCACAAAGTTGACTAATACTAAGCAAGTTATGCTTCAAACCATCAACAAGAACTACATTTTCTATAATAGGAGATGCACCAATTTGAATGTTACCTATACCGATGATAGAGCCCTTGGAGTCATTGATTGGTAGCTAATGTTGCATATTTAATATCATATTTCCATACTTATTTTAGAATAAAAGCCTGCATTGTCCTAGTTAATTGTTTAATTTATTTGCAGGCCCATTCTTTAAGGAGATGAAGAGAAATGAGCCCAAAGCCCACAAAAATTCTGAATTAAATCAGAGTTAATTCACACTCAGTAAATCAGGGAAAAATCAAGAGGTTGAAAACTGGTTGAGAAGAATCCTCTCAGAATCGATCGGTTGAAGCAAAGATCAAGCAAGTTTGATTCAGATTCTGACTGGATACATTTTAGTATTAGAATCATAACTTTTACTACAGAATCTCAATTCTGATGATTCAAGATGATCCAGAAAGCAGACTGACAGAGCTACAACTCTTCTGTTGATCATTATTTCTAATTCTGTCAGTTGTTAAGTGATATTCAGCAATCAACAAGCCAACAAACAGCAGATCAGAACTGAATATCCACCTCTACCCCCTCCATTTCTCCTATAAATACCTGCACTCAAAGGCAAAAGGGACGTCAATGCAGAGATTAGGATTTAGCTTAGTTTTCATTTCTTAGTTTAGGTTTTTAGTCTTTCTTTTTATGTAATTTTAGGTTTCATTTATGTAATTCAGAGGAGATCGACTTGCATCGAAGAACAAGACTGAAGCTTGAGCTGGAGTGACACCGGTGTAAGACATATTTCTTTTCTTTGATTGTAATGGAATCGAATCGATGTTCTTTTTGTGTATGTACTTCTATTTAGTCTTCTTCTTCTTCTTCTTTTTATTTTACTCTTCTTTTTCGTACAATCGTCTTCCAAGTGAGTCTAGAAGCATCGAAAGAGCCTTGCCATTGCGAGTGCCATCGATAGCTCATGACGATGGAGTAGAGTCTCTCTCTGTATCATTTCATTCTTGAAGTAGTCTTGATGATGTAATGTGGATGAAGACCAACACTCAAATCTTATGGGCTATGCGCTGAATGCCTCTAATTCAAGGTAACTTCGTAGCTAAGATCTCAAGGTAAGCATTTGACGAAAAGAAGGTAAGTAACTCTTTTATTTCTTTCTTTCATTTCTGTAAAGTAAATCACAAACACCACTTCTTCCAAACCGTTTTCATTCTTTCTTCTCCACTCATTCCATTTGTACATAGTCGCTTTTATCGTTTCTGATTTTCCACCTTCTTCATCTCCCGCTTTCTTCTTAACTTTAACAACTTTCTTTTCCATTTTCTTAACTTTAAAAAACAGAGAAGAACTTTCTTTTGTTTTCTTAACGATTTCAATAAAGAACCGTAAAAGCTTCCATCGCAAACCCTCCTTGTGGATCACGACCCGCATAGCCACTTGCTATAGCGGAAGAATTGAGCACTTGCACATTCTCCTTTTAAGTTCTATAATCTCGTATTTTTTGTGCAGGTTTTGCCTCAATCAAATTTTGGCGCCGTTGCCGGGGAGGGTAAAACGGTTTTTATTGAAATCTGAATTTTATTGCAAATTTTTTTTAGAACTAAACGAATTTTCTTCTCTGTTGCAGGTTACAGGGCAAGCAAAGCAGAAAATTAATATTGCAGTGACATACAAGTGGCCTTGGGCCTCTGCTCCAAAAAGCAGAGACCAAGGGCCCTCTGAATTGCCGCATTTCCACGGCAAAAGCCGCGGATCCGCGGCAAGGACGAGTTGACTACTAACAGCTTTTTGCAGGGCTGCTTAGTTTACAAATTCTAGTTTGCTGCAACTTTAATTTTTCTTATATGCCATAACATAAGCCTGCTAATAATCAATAGTAAAAGATTCGTTGAAAGTTAAAAATTGATTAGACATTTGCATTCTAGGCACAAGTCTTTTCAATTCTTTTACTTTACTGTTGAAGAGAGCTGGAGACAAGGTATGTATGCATAGCATATAGTTTAGGAAACATTCTTGGGTGATTTTGCTTTTGAATGCTACTTTCCTATATCTTGCACACTTGCACGAATCAATTCTAAGGGCAAAACCCAAATCAAGATAAGGTGGGGATTTGATCACCCTTCCTTAGCCCAAAAATCATCTCCAAGCACTCACTAACCCAAGCCTAACTTAAAATGAGTAGACGTTGGCCCTAGGGACATCTCGGACTCAATTAGGAGATTATCCTAAGGGGGAAAAATGTTGGAATCTAACTCCTGCAAAATCAGTGTCTAGGAAAGGGATTGAGGGCCGAAAGCCCGAAGGTTGGTGGTTATTTAATTAAGGAACGTCTTTGACGGAAAACCTCCCACCAACCTTGCCCTGACCTGGCTGATTAGCTTGTGGTTAAAGTCTACATTAGACCTCCCGTGGACAGTCTAACCAGTTAGGAGTCGTCTAGGTCCTAAGTCTGCCCTAACTTAGGCTAGAATTTTTTCTTTTTTGTTTGTTTATTTGTTTGTTTTTTCTTTGTTTGTATTCTATTGTGTGATATGGACTATAATAATAATTTTTTCAACTACAATAATAATCCATATTATACACCGACTTCATTTTCGGATATTACCAACCCGGCATATCATAACTTTGACCAACCTAGTGTGCCGGATTGGTCTTATCCGAATAAATATGACCCATACCCCCCATCTAATAACTATAATTTCCATAATGATTTCAACTCTTCACCGAGTCAGTGGGGATTCACCTCCCCCGAGCATAATTTCCAACCACCTTGCCCTCCTTCTCCACCCAGTCCACATTATGTTCAAGATTCATACTCAGTTCCACCCGTCCAAAATAGGAAACCATCAATTATGGAAATGAGTATGCGTGAGTCCAAACACAAATCCCAAAATCTGATGGACTCACAATTTCACTACCACTTCCAAGACAATTCTTCATCTTTTCATCAAAACAATGAACCTATCAACTATGAAAAGATGCTTGAAGCCATGACTCAGGCTCAAACACTCGTAATCGTGACATAGATATGATGGTCGAATCTCTACGTTCCCACCGTCCTGATGTCACTAACTATTCTGTTAGAGCCGAAGAGTCATGTAGTTTTGGAAATCAAGATTCTATTTCAGAACAACCACTTGAACTTGCCCAAACTCCAAATTTTGAAAAAGATATTGATAGTTTAGCAAGTTTTCCTTTTCCTGAAATAGAACTTGAGAATGAATATGATCTTGAACCCCAACTTAGTGATTCAATGCTTCTTCCTGATTCAATAATGACTCCGGTATCTTCACCTGATTTCGATCTTTTCCCCGAGTCAACATTGGATCCTGTACCAATCCATAATGAAATTGAATCACCCATCTGTGAGGATCATATTGAACTTGACCAATTATACACTCTTGAAGATCCTATTGACAAATTGGCAAGTTCTCAATTTTTTGATATTGAAGTCAATGAGATATGTGACCTGGATTCTCATATCTGTGATCCAGTTCAACTTTCTGAATCAATCTTGACTCCTGTTGTGTTACCAAACTTGAGTAATGTTTTAGAGTCAGTTTTGATTCCTCCACCTATCATTCATGAACTGGAATCACCCACATTAAGTCACATTCCATTATTAGAAAATACATGTGGATTGGAGTTTCAATTTCTTGACTTGGACCCAATTTCTGAACCTATTTCGACTCCTGAACCTTTACTTGACTTAAGTCACCTTCCTGAGTCGGTATTAGTTCCTGTCCTTCCTGAGTCCAAGTCAACTATTCTATCATTTCATACTCCATTCTGGGACGAGGTGGTTGACAAATTTGACTCCGAAATCAATTATGGAATTTGGAAATTAGATGGGGTTAAATTTTAATAAAAATTCTTAATGGATTTATCTTTTTAGTGGGTCATATTAAAGATAGTGCTGGTGGGTTCCTTCGAGACCCAAGAAAAGTGGATTGGGTCATGTTTCGTGGACCAATCAGACCACCACCGGAACCACCACCTTAAGGTAACCATTTTCCTTCCCTGTCGTCTTTTTCATGCATCTATGCATTAATTCATACATTGAGGACAATGCATGAGATAGGTGTGGGGGAGGGTCTAACATAACTTTTCTTTTTTTAAAAAAAAAACAAAAAAACAAAAAAATAACATTTTTTTTTACTTTTAAGAACTTTTTGAAATAGAGAAACAATATTTTGACTTATTTTTGTAAGAAATTAAGTTAATTTTAAGGAATAGGAAAATCCAAATTATGATTTCTTATACTTGGTCAAAAGAAGATTATTTGTTTGATTTTTAGAGTTAGGAAGAAAATTTGTCAAAGTAATTTGGTCTTGATATTTACCTGGATGAAATATGCACACTTCATACACTTACACACTTAGGGTTCAAAAACAAAGATTCTTATGCCTTATAAATATATATATATATATATATATAAAAATAAGTCTAATTATTGATTAGCTAGGTGCTTTGGCCTAAGCAAGCCTTAGTATTTATGCGAAAGACAATTAGATAAGTTTGAAAAAAAAAATAAAAAAAATGAATAAGTCTAATTATTGATTAGCTAGGTGCTTTGGCCTAAGCAAGCCTTAGTATTTATGCGAAAGATGATTAGATCCTCTGATTAAGCTGGGTATTTGTGCCTAATAAAGCATAAGTATTCACGCCTAAAAGGGATTCATATAATAAAATCCTTAGTTTTGTGGCCTTGTTTGCTCGAGTCCTTAAGTCCTTGGGGTGTTTTCTCACCCGGTGCCCTAAGACCGTCTGGTTTGGGAGTCATCGATTAAAGGCTCGTTACATGGGCAGATTAGAAAGCCTAAACTAAGGAATAATACCACCAAAAAATATATATATATATAATAAATGAGGCATAAGAGTTAGAGTTAATGAACCCTTAGTCAAAATTTTCACAGTCACAAGTGCATATGACTTAGGGTAAAGTAATAGACTAGATGAGAAGTACAATTTGACTCCTTACTTTAATTTGATAACAAATTTTTGAATAGAGACTAAGTTTAGGAATGAAAAATTAAGTTTTCCTATAACTTATAGATTGCTTAGATCTTACAATTATATGCCAAATATTTTTCTCTTTCAAAATGCTTTTCGAAATACTAACTCTTTGTTTCCCTTTCTTTATGGATTTTGTGGGTGCAATCCGCTGAAAACCCTCACGAGACAAAACTCGTCCTCTAGGGGAAACCTAGAGGTTTAACGGCTTGTTGCACATGCTCAGTGCAATCGCGCAACCTGCGAAAGTGGTCTAATAATCCTTAGAATAATTTAGTTGTTTTGCTCGAGGACGAGAAAAAGATAGGTATGGGGGTGTGATTGGTAGCTAATGTTGCATATTTAATATCATATTTCCATACTTATTTTAGAATAAAAGCCTGCATTGTCCTAGTTAATTGTTTAATTTATTTGCAGGCCCATTCTTTAAGGAGATGAAGAGAAATGAGCCAAAGCCCACAAAAATTCTGAATTAAATCAGAGTTAATTCACACTCAGTAAATCAGGGAAAAATCAAGAGGTTGAAAACTGGTTGAGAAGAATCCTCTCAGAATCGATCGGTTGAAGCAAAGATCAAGCAAGTTTGATTCAGATTCTGACTGGATACATTTTAGTATTCGAATCATAACTTTTGCTACAGAATCTCAATTCTGATGATTCAAGATGATCCAGAAAGCAGACTGACAGAGCTACAACTCTTCTGTTGATCATTATTTCTAATTCTGTCAGTTGTTAAGTGATATTCAGCAATCAACAAGCCAACAAACAGCAGATCAGAACTGAATATCCACCTCTACCCCCTCCATTTCTCCTATAAATACCTGCACTCAAAGGCAAAAGGGACGTCAATGCAGAGATTAGGATTTAGCTTAGTTTTCATTTCTTAGTTTAGGTTTTTAGTCTTTCTTTTTATGTAATTTTAGGTTTCATTTATGTAATTCAGAGGAGATCGACTTGCATCGAAGAACAAGACTGAAGCTTGAGCTGGAGTGACACCGGTGTAAGACATATTTCTTTTCTTTGATTGTAATGGAATCGAATCGATGTTCTTTTTGTGTATGTACTTCTATTTAGTCTTCTTCTTCTTCTTCTTTTTTATTTTACTCTTCTTTTTCGTACAATCGTCTTCCAAGTGAGTCTAGAAGCATCGAAAGAGCCTTGCCATTGCGAGTGCCATCGATAGCTCATGACGATGGAGTAGAGTCTCTCTCTGTATCATTTCATTCTTGAAGTAGTCTTGATGATGTAATGTGGATGAAGACCAACACTCAAATCTTATGGGCTATGCGCTGAATGCCTCTAATTCAAGGTAACTTCGTAGCTAAGATCTCAAGGTAAGCATTTGACGAAAAGAAGGTAAGTAACTCTTTTATTTCTTTCTTTCATTTCTGTAAAGTAAATCACAAACACCACTTCTTCCAAACCGTTTTCATTCTTTCTTCTCCACTCATTCCATTTGTACATAGTCGCTTTTTATCGTTTTCTGATTTTCCACCACCTTCTTCATCTCCCGCTTTCTTCTTAACTTTAACAACTTTCTTTTCCATTTTCTTAACTTTAAAAAACAGAGAAGAACTTTCTTTTGTTTTCTTAACGATTTCAATAAAGAACCGTAAAAGCTTCCATCGCAAACCCTCCTTGTGGATCACGACCCGCATAGCCACTTGCTATAGCGGAAGAATTGAGCACTTGCACATTCTCCTTTTAAGTTCTATAATCTCGTATTTTTTGTGCAGGTTTTGCCTCAATCAGTCATCCCCGAAGGTGACGGTGCCACCTTCCATGTACCTTGATAGGGTTGTAAAGTTATTGATGTCCCATGTCATGTGTCTTGAACAACCACTATTAAGGTACCACCGCTCCTTACGTCTTGGAGCCTTGGTGTGTACCTACATCAAATAATTTAGGACTTGATTTTGGTACCCACATTTTCTTGGGTCCTAAAGGGTTAGTGCCATGAACCCAAACTAGATTATTTGATCTATTTACTTGGTCATATCAAAACTTAGCCAAATGTCTATTTTTACCACAATAAGTACATCTATACACTCTACCATATTTAAAACATAGTGAGTGTGAGATTTGTGAGCATGTGTGGATTTAGCATGAGTGTGGTGTGTAGTGTGAGCATGGGGAATCTTAATATGAGGATCTTTAGCATGAGAGGTGTGCTTTTTAGAAAACTTTTCTTCAAGTTTCTTTGTGTTAAAAGCACAATCTTTCAAAACTTTTCAAAATCAACCATTTTAGTTTTTAAAGAAGAAATTTCTTTTTCATCAACCTTAGGAAATTTTGCCTTACAAGAAACCTTGTAAGCACTAAATTCTTCTTGGATGGAAATGAGATTGGAAGAAATTTCATCTTTTTCTTTAGAAACCATAGCAAGTTGATTTTTAAGAAAAGCAACTTTCTTTTTCAATTTTGAATACTCAATCTTTTTATTATCATAAGTTTCGGAGAGTTCTACAAAAGCATGTACAAGAACTTCTTTACTTAATTCATCTTCTTCTTCATCAAGAGGATGAGAGGTTACCTTTGGTATGTTTGCCATGAAACACATGTTTGCCGTGTCCACCTCGTCTTCGGACTCGCTTTCCGAATCCCAAGTTGCTTTGTACGCTTTCTTTTCCACCGGCTTCTTTGGCTTGAAGGAGGAAGTCATCTTCTTCTTGAACTCCGGGCAATCCGCCATGATATGTCCGAGCTTTCGGCAATTGTAGCAAATAATTCTTCTCTCCTCTTTACCTTCGAATTTTCTTCGGAAGTTGAGCTTGTTCTTCCGGTACATCCTTTTGACATTTTGCACAAGAAGGGAGAGCACCTCATCTTCTTCTTCTTCTTCTTCATCGTCCTCAAGAGTGGATGAAGACTTGAAGGCTATGGACTTCTTCTTTAGCGGAGCGGCCTCTTCTCTTGCCTTCTTTTCCATCTCATGGGTCTTTAAGTTCCCAATGAGACTAATGAGGTCCATTTCATCCTTGTCGTTCAATTCTTTCAAGGTGGTGGCCTTTATCTCCCATGAAGAAGGAAGAGCCCGAATCACTTTTTGCACCTTTTGGTCATTGGAGATATCATCACCTAAAGAGGAAAGAGCATTGGTGATTTTTAGTAAACCTTGTAATCATGCAATCAATGGTTTCATCATCAATCATTTTAAAAGATTCATATTGAGACTTAAGAGATATATCTTAGCTCTCTTAACTTGTGAAGTCCCCTCGTGTGTGACCAACAAATGTTGCCAAATCTCATAGGCGGATTGGCAATGTATTACCCGTGTAAGGTCGTCCTCATTCAAGGCGGTTAGAAGAGAATTTTGTGCCCTGGAGTTAGCCTCATATTCTTTAAAGGTAAAGTCGGTCCATGTGCTCTCATCACTATCGGGTACTACATAGGTTTTGGTCAAGGATTTAGCTACTAAGCTACCTAAGGATTGCAAAAAGATAGTCATCCTAACCTTCCAAATTGGTAAATTAAGTCCATAAAATTTAGGAGGGGTTTTGATGTTATCGGCCATGTTTACTAGTGAATGACAAATGGAATGCAAATGTTGATTAGCAAATTTTAAGGATCTCTCTAAGGATGTTAAGCCAAACCTAGAGTCCAAGCTCTGATACCAATTGAAAATCACCTAGAGGGGGGGTGAATAGGTGATAATGCTAATCAATGCACAATTTAAAAATTATGACGCAACAATCGCCCAAAACAAGACTAAGAGCCAAATGCCCCGTAAAGGGTTCTGAACTCCTTCCTCCTGATTCCTCTTGAAATGAGTTAGAGGTGCACAATGCAACCTTGCTATATGGGACTATGATTGACAAGATGAAGGAAAACAAATGAATATTGCAATGAAGATTGAGAGCAAGTAATAATAGCAATGAAAGTAAAGCAAGAAGTAAGAGCAAGTAAACCAAACGCAAACACCGAGAATTTTTTCGAGGTTCAAGCACCCAGCTCTACGTCCCCGCCTTCCCCTGAAGGATTTCTAACCACTATAGCTTCACAAAGATGTTACAAATACACCGGAGTACCCAACTCCACAATCACAAGTACAAGTTTTCTCTTGGTAGTCAAAAGACCACAAACTCTCTTTTGCAAAACTCTCTTCCCTTACAAAAATCCTTGTAAAACAATGAGTAGGAATGAAGCTCTTGTGTGTAAGGAAAAAAGAAAAAGAAATCAGAGAGTTCTCGAAAACACTTCAGAAAATGAGAGAGAATTTCAGCACAAAACCAAGAAACCAAGCTCTTTTGAATGCCTTAAACTTTTTAAACTTTTGCAAATTTTTCTTGTCATAAATCTCTCCTAAACACCCCTATTTATAGTAGAGGGCTAGGGTTTAAAGATAAAACTCACTTAAGGCTAATTAGGAAGTATTAGGGTCAGCAAATAACATTTAAACACTTATTAGGGAGAAAAAGA
The DNA here is from genome assembly GCA_038442645.1 of Agave tequilana. Classification (NCBI taxonomy): domain Eukaryota; kingdom Viridiplantae; phylum Streptophyta; class Magnoliopsida; order Asparagales; family Asparagaceae; genus Agave; species Agave tequilana. The sequence continues at coordinate 94,104 of JAVJIF010015683.1, forward strand.
CAAAATGAAACATGTTTAAAATATAGCCGTTACTGTACAAACGGCTATTCCGGTCGACCGGTCGGTCGACCAAAGTTCAAAATAAGAGCCGTTGCTGGCTCTCGGTCGACCGAAAAATACAGAGAGCAAATGTCTTACAGTCAGGCAGGTTCCGGTCGACCGTGAAACGTGCAGACGGATACGCACTGCTGCCAGAACCTCGGTCGACTGGGTCGGTCGACGGCCTGACCTGACACAGGGTCGGCTGACCGGACGGTCGACCGGCTCAGGTCAAAGGCCAAAACAAAAACAGAATTTTGAAGATGATTTGATTTTTAATAAAATATTTTTGAATAGGGATAAGTATAAAATATAATAATGAATTTGTAAATAGAAGATTGTATATTAAAATATTTTGTACATATTATAGGAAATATTTTTGGAAATAAGATGTGCGCAAAAACGTGTGTGATAGAGCTTCAAACCTATTCTCTATTCTTTAACAAAACTATAAAACTAGAAACAAATCTAATGAATTATCTTGAGCAATCTTGAAGTCTTGAGCCATGAAATGCCTTGCTAGAGCCTTCTCTTCTATGTTCCTTCCTTGATGTGCAAAACGCCTTCTTTACTTCGTGAACCTAGAAGTTCTTGCAATAGCTAAGCAATGGCCTCCAAATATGGTACTAACTTGAAACTTATCTTAAATAAACTAATTAGTACCAAATAGCTCTTATTTGTTTTGTTATCATCAAAACTCTAAAAATTGGAGAGTGTAACCTTTTGGGCCAACAATCTCGACTTACTCGATATATTCCCTGTGATGTTTATACTCCATATCTAGACACGAAGATCTGCTGAGAATCAAAGTCTTAATGAACAAAAGGTGACACTCTATGAGGAATGTCGATCTACCCGACAAATTTCCCATGAAGTTGAGACTTAACTCTTTAATCCCCGCGAGATTTTAGAGGTCACCAGTGGAATACAGAAATGTTCACTTCATGTGACACGATCTGAAGCCTTCAGTGAATAAGGCTAGAGGAAAACATTAGCTTTTAAGCCCAATATAAAATCCTCAACAACTCACCATGCTGAGGGGAATAACATGGCTAGCCCAACTCAAACGATAGTTGGTAAAAGCATACCAAATCCTTTGACAGTTGAGGATTTGTTAAAAATCCTATGGGACCTGATCTCGCTTTTGCCACCAAAATCCCCTACCAATTCCCGTCTATGGCATGGTCACAAAAGGCTGTATTCATTTTTTTTAGGAAATGAATCACAGATCAGAACTGTCATGCTTAAAGCTCACGCCTCTGACAGTGAAACCTTTTGAGTATCCTGGCGGATCTTGCTAATATCCCTAGCGGAGCAAACTCTACTTATCATTCTCTTCCATAGAATTATAGGTCCACTCAAATTGCTGCTATGTTCAAATACCTCTAACAGTAAATGAATCCTTGTCAAGTTAACATCACACCTCTGACAGGTTGCTTTACAAATCCCCATGGAGAAGCTGTCACGATCACTTCTGACAAAATCTCCTTTCAAATTCCCCAGCAAGGGATTTGGTTGTTACGTTAGTGATTACCTCTGACAACTTTTTAAGGAATAATCCTTTCCTTATAGAATCCCCACGAAGTTCTTTTTGTCACGTTAATAATTACCTCTGACATATAATCTCTTATGGGCTTCATTTTCTAACTCCCCAGCGAGTTTCTGGTAGACTCCCCTCAGCATCTATTATTTCCCTTTCAAGTCCCCAATGGACTCTCTTGGTTGTCACGTTAATGATACACCTCTTGTTGGCCAAGAGATTACACTCTCCATTTGTTTAGAGTTTTGATGATAACAAAACACTTAAGAGCTATATTGGTACAAATAAGTTTGTTCAAGATGAGTTTCAGGTTAGTACCATTCATGATGGCCATTACTTAGCTATTGCAAGGTTTGCAAGGTTTATGATGCTAATAGGGCAAATGGCGCAAGAAGGAATGATCATAGAAGAGAAGGCTTTAGCATGTCATTGCATGGCTCAAGACTTTAGTTTGGCTCAAGAGACTTCATTAGTTTTGTTTTTAGTTTTATAGTTTTGTTAAAGAATAGTGGATAGGTTGAAGCTCAAATACACACACACAAAATTCAATACGTTTGATTTTTGATTGAATCGGTTTTAGATTTCAAGTACATATATCGGGTTTTGGATTTGAACCAGTTTTAGTTCTGCTGTTTTGCTTGACATCTTTTTACTTTTCTTATCATAACTTTTTATTATTATATTCAAATAATATGATTCAACTTGCATTTCAAAGATAACTTTCAGATCTAAATTTCTTATTCAATAATCATTTTCAGATTCAAATTTTAAAGATGTCAAATATTTGGTTGAACTCTGTTCTTGTTCTGAAAATAGCTTACAGTTTCTGTTTTGACACCTGTCAGTGTTTTATTGATAAATTTCTCATATAAACAGATATTGAGTTGATTTCAGTTGCATTAAAAAGATGACTTAAAGATCTATAAATTATTCCTATATACTTTATTCTGAATTCGAACGTTTGCAGCCTGAACAATGTGCTCAAATTTGACCAATCTGCCAGATTGGCAGTAATAGCTGATTTTCTGGAGGCTGATTTTTAACATGTTTTTAAAATGTGTTTTAAGTTCAAATAAAACGTGGTTAGCTGTTTTAGAGGGTCAATTTCTTTCTCTTATATCAGGTAAAACTTTTCTATGTTTACTCTTCCTAAATCCTATATAAAGGGGTCATTAGGGTAGAGGTTTTCACAACAAGCATTGGTAAAAATATTCAAAGTTTTCAAAGGCTTTCAAAAGAGTTTGGTCCTTGGTTTTTGTGCTAAAGAATCTCTCATCGCTGAAGTTTTATTTTCTAAACTCTCTTAATTTCATTTTCTTTTTTCACTTACAATATTTGAGCTTCAATTCTAACCATTGTTCTACAGGATTCTTGTAAGGGAAAGAGGCTTTTGCAAAAGAGAGTTTGTGGTCTTTTGATCACCAAGAA